>SJYW01039118.1:118122-153033 GCA_006410735.1 Raphicerus campestris
TGTTTATGTCATCTTATTTCCATATATTTTGATAATTTTGTATGGATTGCTGTTTACTGCCATCCTTTGGGTAACAGTAAATATTTTAATCATTTCCTCTGTAATTTTCTTTAATGAACTAAAGAGAGAATAACTTAAGAATGTGTTTGGTGTCTTGGTGGAGAGTGGAGCTCTCAAGTAATTAAACTTGTTTACATGCTATTTATTCTTGGTCTATTATCCATAGTGAAACATTTGATGAGTGTTATGAGCAGCATCATAAAAGCCCTTAGACTTTGTCTTTCATCCTGGGTGATTAAGGTAATTCTGAAGGAAGGTCATGCTCAAGGAGAGCTGGGATATCAAGGAATGGGGTATCATCTGTTTTATTACTCCATATTTTACTCCCAGTGAACTGGTAAACAATTATAATTCAAACACATCAGTGCATATAATTCAGTTACTCCCAAAACACCATAAAAATGTCTCCCTGATCAATAATTGCTTATTATGACATGCATTTCTTATGCTGGCTGTCAAGGTGCTTAGCTATTTGCTTTCTAAAAGTATGGAAAGCCATCCAGGCTCATCAGCCTCTACAGTTACAAACAGCAATCCAGCTGTGGAAATCATGGAGCCCCTCTTGACCTGTTATGCGCAGATTCCCCATCCCCACAAATCCACTCCCACAAAAGCCGAATTCACAGGCCAGCCCTTGCACCCGCCTTCCCTGACCTGGCCAGAATTAACTGCTTCCTTCTGTGAATTTTCAAAGCATGTTGCTTGTACTTCTCGTACAAGCTTTCATCATGCTCTATATTACAGTCTAATTACTTGTCTAAATTTTTACCTCCCCTGCTAAATATGTGCTCTTCCTCACTAGAATATGACTTCGCCAAAGACATAGACTCCTTTGAGCTAGGATTCCTGTGTATTCCTCAGGAGGTATGTTCTAAACCTTTGTTGAATGGGAGAACAAATGAAACTCTAACAAGAAAATAGTCATATCATACTCCTCTCACACAAGGGTTTTCAAATCTCTCAGACTCACTATCATCTTTCTCTATAACAAATATTTAATAATGTCATCTTTATAACTCAACCTTCTTATTTTTATGTCAATAAAAAATATCCCAGCTGTTATTTATTGAGAAATAAAAGAACCATAATACATAAAACAGCATGTGTGTAAATATGCAAATGCTTGAACACAACTGCACCCGAGAATATAATGAAATGCCTGTTTGCACCTGTGGGAAGAACTGTTGTCAATATAACACCTACAAAACCAATACAGACATGCTGTATGGGTGACTCAAACACCACGAAGCAGCACGGCTGGGAGTAATGTGATTTTCTAAAATGGGGGGAAACTCTTATAGAGCTCTAACCAGCATGAAGCTTAATTTCCCCTATGTTTACATGAAAGCTGTTTCCTTGGAAAATTCTGTTCAAAAGTATTTGTAAGAAGGTATACAGGCTTGGCTCAGATATTTACAGACTGGATTTTCACGGCCCTGAATGTCCAGAGGGACATGTGATCATTGTGTTGGATGCTGAATTTGGGACAGTCCTTCATTGTGTGTGATGTCCAATGCACTTCAGGGTGTGAAAAGCAGTGGTCCACCCCAGTCATTGAGATGATGAAAAAAAGAAACCTCAACTATCTTCATTGAGAGCCATTGCTACTAACACATCAGAAAACTGGAATTTCCAATTCCAATTTAAATCATAAGTTTTGGCAACACATCTGGGAAAGGAAATCCACAAAGACTTCCTGGAAAGGGTGAAATTGAACAAGTTTAACCAGGAAAACAGCTGCATGCAGGTGTTTGGGGGGAAGAATTCCAGTAGTGGAATCCTAAAGTGAATGCTTTTCAGAGTTCTACTTTTGGTTTTGGTAAGAAAGTAAATGTCCCATGTAGAAATAACATAGTTTAGCAGAAATAGGGATGTTAGGAGATTTTAAATTCAACATATCCACAAATTAAGGGTATTTAGATCTATAGTTGGAGAAGGCAATGGCACCCCACTCCAATGTTCTTGCCTGGAAAATCCCACGGACGGAGGAGCCTGGTAGGCTGCAGTCCATGGGGTTGCTAAGAGTTGGACACAATTGAGCGACTTCACTTTCACTTTTCACATTCATGCATTGGAGAAGGAAATGGCAACCCACTCCAGTACTCTTGCCTGGAGAATCCCAGGGACGGGGGAGCCTGGTGGGCTGCCATCTGTGGGGTCACAGAGTTGGACACGACTGAAGCGACTTAGCAGCAGCAGCAGCAGATCTATAGTA
Source organism: Raphicerus campestris (assembly GCA_006410735.1). Lineage (NCBI taxonomy): Eukaryota > Metazoa > Chordata > Mammalia > Artiodactyla > Bovidae > Raphicerus > Raphicerus campestris. The sequence goes on from SJYW01039118.1 coordinate 120,398, forward strand.
CGTGCACTGGTATGGCATCTAATGGTATTATCATTTATGCTAACATAGCTATCATTTCTTGGACTAGTGATTGTCTTAGTTGAGATTCCTTAGAAACTGAGCCTGAGACAAGGACTCAAGTGCACATGATTTTAGAGAGTGTGTACTTTCGGAAAAGAAAAGCCTGTAAGAGAGATGGGGAAGCAGAAAGAGTCAACTAAGAAAGCGGGCTCAGATAAATTCTTGGCATTATACACAGGGTACTCTGGAATGTTCACACTGCAGAGTTGTCCTACTATTCCACTTTGAGGCAAGATATGGGACTATGATATCCCTTGTACCAGTGCTGTTGTGCCAGTCGGGCACTGCTTATTACCAACCAACCCAAAGTGGGAGGTTAGGAGCTGAGAGGCAGAGTGAATTGCTCATGTCTTTGGGCACAACAGCTCCTATATACTCAAAGCAGCTGTGAAATAAATGCATGGGATGGCAAAGGGGACGTACTAACGGTCTTTATTACAATGCCAGGCACCTAACATATATTAATTTCCTTTTATTTTGAAACAATTTCAAATTTATAGAAAAATTGAAAATATAGTAGAAAAGCCTTTTCCCTCTCCCAACCCATTTGAGAGTAAGTAGTTGGCCTAATTCTCCATTACCCCTGAATACTTTAGTGTGTCATTTCTACAAACAGGGGCTTCCCAGGTGGCACTGATGATAAAGACTCCACTGACCAATACAGGAGATGCAGGAGACTCAAGAGACTCAGGTTCCATCCCTGGATTTGGAAAATCCCCCTAGAGGATCCAGTATCCAACCTGTTCCAGTATTCTTGCTACCTTGCCATGAATAGGTACTCTTGCCACCTTGCCATGGCAAGAATAGGTATTCTTGCCTGGAAAATTCCATGGACAGAGGAGCTGGCAGACTACAGCCCATGGGGCTGGAAAGAGTCAGAAACTGAGCATAGGCTATAAACAAGGGCATTGTCCATCATAATTAGTATGCAACCATGACATTCAGAAAATTAACATTGACACATTCAGTTCAGTTCAGTTCAGTTCTGTCTGACTCTTTGCGACCCCATGAATCACAGCACACTACCACCTAATCTTTAGACCCCATTCAGCTTTCACCAAATGTGAAATGCCTTTTAGAGCAAAAGGATCTTATCCAAAGTCATGCATGTCATATGCCTTCAGTCTTATTTACTGTGGAACAGTTCCTCAGTGTTTCCTTGACTTTCATGACCTTGAAATTTTAGGCCTGTTGTATTTTAGAAAGTCCCTCCACTTGGGTTTGATTACTGTAAATGCCTCATGCCTCATCAAGCTTTCAGCTTATTTATTGGATCATTACAGATTCATAGTTTCCTATTTTATTCAACATATCCTACCCCATTTCTATTATTACTTATTTTGGTGCTCTAATCGTCCTTAATTTGACCAGGGTGAATCCCTTCAGCTGCTCTTACGTCTTTTTCACATGTCCCCAGCAGGCACTGATCATGTCCTACTTTCCATCTCAAGACATTCCAAGGTGATCTTACTTTTTTTTTGCCCCTCAAATCTGGTATCAGTCATTTCTCCAAGAAGCTGTGATTCTTTTTAGTGGAAAATGATTCTTAGGAGCCAAGATGTTGGTGTTGGGTGTGCTTATCGCTATCAAAGTATTGATCCTCCTATGTCTTTTCAGTGAACAGAGTTAAGTAGGGAGGGTGTGTGAGCGTGATTACGCATGTGTGGGCTGAAAGCCAGGAATTCATGTTGATCCTTGCAATCTCAATCTGACATCACAGTACCCATTCTAGTTTTCTTCCTTTCCATATTTTTAACTTCTCAGGCAGTAAAAAATCTGCCACCTACTGTCCCTAATATATATCACTCCCCTTATATGTAACCATTGCCAACATCACCCCACCACCACCCAGCTGCCTCCCTAAAATTCTGACTCTGACACCCTGCACCAGGTTGTCCCTGTGATGTGACGTCCTCTCCAGCCTATGCTGATGCTTAGTGCCAGGCGACACTCCCGCCCAACGAGGACATCCTTGACCGGATTCTGACCCCTCAAGGTTGGCTTCTCCTCCATGTGTGTGCTCCCCTCATCCCACTCAGAATGTCTGCTCTGTTAGCACAGGCCAGGCCACCCCAGGCTCACATACCCTCCTCATACCACGTAGGTTCTGATTCTCTGTGCCCGACAGGCCTCTTAAATGTGTGCCCTCCTCACCCCGTCTGGCCTTCAGCTCCTTATTCGGGCCCTCCTCAGCTCATCTGGCCCACCTCATCTTTATCCTGAGGCAGGGACAGCTAACTTATTCTGACGGTTTTCACACCAAATTATACAACAAAGGAAAGGAAAGAAAGAGAAAAGGGTATAGGAAGGGAAAGAAGAAAAGGAACATCCATCGTTTTCCAATCCTTACACAGGCCTTCAAAGTGAGCAACATGTCCCTCTATCATTTCACACTTGAGGAAACTGTGGTTCAGAGAGATTAAGTCACTTGCCCAGGGTCTCACAGCCATTACACAAGGAGCCAGCATCTGGACCCAAGTCCCAGTCTCTATGGTCCAGATTCTGTGTACTCCACCACACTATCCCTAAAGTGAATGCTCTCAAAATATGTTTGGTCTTTGGATTTGTCCCCATATGTGTAACAGTAGTATTTGAAAAAGGAGAAGGCAATGGCACCCCCTCCAGTTCTCCTGCCTGGAAAATCCCATGGATGGAGAAGCTTGGTGGGCTGCAGTCCATGGGGTCACTAAGTCTGACTAAGAGTCGGACATGACTAAGCGACTTCACTTTCACTTTTCACTTTCATGCACTGGAGAAGGAAATGGCAACCCACTCCAGTATTCTTGCCTGGAGAATCCCAGGGACAGGGGAGCCTGGTGGGCTGCTGTCTATGCAGTCGCAGAGAGTCAGACACGACTGAAGTGACTTAGCAGCAGCGGGAGCAGTATTTGAAAAAAAGGAACACAGTTCTCTGGAGAAGGAATAGATTGTGTTCCTTTCATGAGAATGAGTCTTTCTACCACTTGGCTACTTCTCTGTCTCTTTCTTGTCTGCAAATATATTCAACAGGAACATAGCTTTCTTTGGCTCAGATGCCCGGGTAGGGTAATGAGGCTGGCACTCTGGTAGCTGGTGGCACTCAGCCATCAGTCTCACTACCTGCTTCATGGTGGTTTCTGCCTTCTGTGGCTGGCACTTCTGAAATGACTCATCTTTACATGCTTGCCAACCCTTGGCCTCTCCTCTCCAGCCAGCTTTACCCATGCTGCCACCCGGCAGCTCTGCAACCTTCTGAGATGTTAAAATAGGGAAGTAGATGCTAAATCTAGAATGAGGAAGAGGAGCACAGTCTGCTCTGGTTTCAAATCCATAGCCATGGAATATATCTAGTCTTCATGCTTTCATCCCCAAACCCTGAGGGCTGGCACAGATATAGGGTTAGAGTAGAAATGTTGTGAAATGAATTTTTAACACTATTCTGTACCTCGGTTTTTTAAAAATGCCAATTTTTTATGTCTTTGGGGATCCATGTAAAGGACTTCAGAAAACATTCTAACAAATCCAAGGACAGAAAAGAAAGCATCCACTTACATAAAATAGCAAAAGAACAACAGCCAAAAAGTCTCATTTCTCCTAGATTTAAGTTTCTTTTGAGGATAAAATCTGATATGAATTTCTTCAGCTATAGTGTACAAACTCTTTACCTTTAAATCATAGATATAACTCTTTATCTTTAAATCTGGGGGAAATGTCCTAGAATTCACCTCGACATGCCCATACCTGATGAGGAAACAGAGGCACAGAGAGAGATGACGTGAGAAAGGTGGAGGGCAGGCGCATGGCTGTAACTATGTGTGTGCTGGGGAGGGGATTTGTGGGGGTTCACTCACAAGTAAACATATTTGGACATAAGTTGTGTATTTTATGAAACAATAAAGAAAGCTAAAGCAGATGTGGTTCTGGTCTCCAAGGCTACTACACATTCTTAAACTAGGTTGTTTCCTGATTTTTATTTCTGTGGCCCATGCAAGTTTCCCCATGAAGAAGCATGTGATCCTGAATCTATGACATCAATATCCTCTAAGGTGCACATGTCCTAAGAAAGACAAAGGGCACGTGTGAACTATGAATTTCAATTCACTGTTTTCTTTCCACCTTAGAACAAATTAATGTTAGTTAATTCCTTTTGGAATTTTTCCCCTTAAAATGTGATTTATCAGGAAAAACATTCACTAATTCAGTGTGCTGTTATTTAGGACAGCGTAATCTTAGGAAGCAACTTAGAATTTGCCTGTATTTTCCACTATTTTGAGTTGGGTGGTTTTGTGCCAGGACATTAGATCATGTGAAGCTTTGTATTTAAATCACGAGGGACAGTCCTCTAAGGATTTCATAAACTAGAAAAGCCCACCCAACCAGCTCACACATACATGTTGCTGAATATATTTATATTGGTGAGAATAACTTTGAAAAAGCTAGCAAGTTTATGAAATTCCATATGAGGCTCTCTCTCAAAAATCTGTTAGAAAGTAGAAAATAAATATTATAAAGTGGAGCGTAGTCACACATAAATCTACTCTGTTTTTATCACTACCATTTGCACACTTAGAGAAAATTGGAACCAAAATCATTTTCACAAATTTTTCAAAGAGTCACTTCTTATGAAATACTGCTTGAAAAGGTCTCCACACACCTTCCTACACTGTTGGTGGGGCCACTGTGAAAAACAGTATAGAGGCTTCTTTAAAAACTGATACTAGAACTACCATATGATCCAGCAATCCCACTCCTGGGCATATATTTGGAGAAAATTCTAATTTGAAAAGATACATATACCCTATATTCACTGCAGTACTATTTACAATAGCTAAGATACGCATGCTCCTTGGAAGAAAATCTATGACCAACCTAGATAGCATACTAAAAAGCAAAGACATGACTTTGCCAAAAAAGTCCATCTAGTCAAAGCTATGGTTTTTCCAGTAGTCATATATGGATGTGAGAGTTGGACTATAAAGAAAGCTGAGTGCTGAAGAATTGATGCTTTTGACCTGTGGTGTTGGAGAAGACTCTTGAGAGTCTCTTGGACTGCAAGGAGATCCAACCAGTCCATCCTAAAGGAAACCAGTCTTGACTATTCATTGGAAGGATTGATGCTGAAGCTGAAACTGCAATATTTGGCCACCTGATGAGCAGAAGTGACTCACTTGAAAAGACCCTGATGCTGGGAAAGATTGAAGGCGGGAGAAGGGGACAACAGAGGATGAGATGGTTGGATGGCACCACCGACTTAATAAACGTGAGTTTGAGTAAACTCCAGATGTTGGTTATGGATAGGGAGGCCTGGCGTGCTGCAGTCCATGGGATCACAAAAAGTCAGACATGACTGAGCGACTGAACCAAACTGAACTGACATTCTTTGCAGTCAAAGAGGGAGAAGTTCTATACCATCAGCAAAAACAAGCCCGAAAGCTGACTGTGGCTCAGATCATAAACTCCTTGTTGCCAAATTCAGACTTAAATTGAAGAAAGTAGGGAAAACCACTAGACCATTCAGGTATGACCTAAATCAAATCCCTTGCAGTTATACAGTGGAAGTGACAAAGAGATTGAAGGGATTAGATCTGATAGAGTGCCTAAAGAACTATGGACAGAGGTTTGTGACACTGTACAGGAGGCAGTGATCAAGACCATCCCCAAGAAAAAGAAAGGCAAAATGGTGGTCTGAGGAGGCCTTACAAATAGCTATGAAAAGAAGAGAAGCAAAAGGCCAAGGAGAAAAGGGTGTATGGTAGGTGTATATTTAACTGGGATTTTAGGATGAGTAAGAGAAGAAAACTCCATGATAGAAAACAATCTTATTAAAGTGAGTATAATAGCTTCCAGTATTCTTGCCTGGAGAATCCTATGGACAGAGGAGCCTGGTGGGCTGCTGTCCATGGGGTCGCACAGAGTTGGACATGACTGAGCGACTTCACTTTCACTTTTCACTTTCATGCACTGGAGAAGGAAATGGCAACCCACTCCAGTATTCTTGCCTGGAGATTCCCAGGGACGGAGGAGCCTGTGGGCTGCCGTCTATGGGGTCGCACAGAGTCGGACACGACTGAAGCGACTTAGTAGCAGCAGCACCAATAGCTTCCAGTTTAAAAACAATAACTAGAATAAGATTAGAGGAATTCAGATTTTAGTTTAGTCAATAATATCCAGCATTGGCAAGGATATGGAGGGAAAGGGCAGTTTCATGTCCAGTTGGTATTGGAGTAAATTAACACAACTTTTCTGGAGAAGAATTTGGAAGTACTTACTAGACTATATGGTTCCATTTCTACTTTCAGAAATATTCACACATGTGTAGAGGCAAATATGAATGGATTTTCATTATGGTATCATTTATACCATGAAAAATAGAGACAACTGCAGTGTCTAACAACAGAAAAGTTAATAATTTATAATATATTCCTTCACACCTGGAATTGCAGGCAGCATTTTAAAAGAAAGAGNCACACATGTGTAGAGGCAAATATGAATGGATTTTCATTATGGTATCATTTATACCATGAAAAATAGAGACAACTGCAGTGTCTAACAACAGAAAAGTTAATAATTTATAATATATTCCTTCACACCTGGAATTGCAGGCAGCATTTTAAAATAAAGGGATAGCTAGGTCTCTGATATGGGAAGATGCCAAACACATTATTGAAAACAATTACGCATGTATGTAAAATATGTATGTGTGTATATATTTGGCATATATATATTTATATAAACTACAAGTATTCATATGTGTTTGTGAGGGGATCAAAAGAGGATCTGGAAGGCTACTCAATGACCTCTATGCAGTTTAGAGTTGGTAGAAAAAAAACCAAAAAACTCTCCAAAACATAGAGAACAGAGTGGTGGAGGTTTAGGGGCAAAAGGAGGATGAAATGAGTAAAGGTGATCAACCATATGGTGATGGATAGAAACTAACTTTTTGGTAATGAGCATACTGTAGCATACATAGATATAGAAATATAACATTGTATATATAAAACATGTTATATATAAACATGTATATAGAAAACAATGTTATAGACTAATGTTACTTAAATAAAAAATAAATCTGAGAAAAAGTTTTAAAAAGAAGAGTGAGTTTGAAGAGGACAGGGAGCAAGCGATTAGTGAGGCAAGAGACTAGTGTTTTACTTTGTACACTCCTTATTGCTTGGTTTCTTTCAAAACAGGCACACACTATCTGACACATAAAATAACAAATTCAAATGAAAGCTCATTAATCACCAATTAACAACTGGTCAGCAACCATTATGTGACTCCCTCCAACTTCCCAGCCTATGAAGACACAGAAAAATGGAAACTCACCAAAACAGAAAACTTAATGCCTAAGTGGAGACAGAATTTCTGTGGATCCAATGAAGCTAGAAGGAGAAGGATGTACCATACTTTGTCTCCCCAAAGGGGAACATAGAGGATAGCATTTGTACTTTCCTTTTTGCCAGTCCCTGAACAGTCAATGTCTATAATAATAGTCAGAAATCTAAATTCTCCTTCTTCATAGTAGTGGTTTATCTACGAAGCCACTCACAGGTTCCACCTGGTTTTACTGACATGAACCATCACCAGAACCACTGCCTTCCTTGCTTTTCTCTTTCTACCATCAATCTGCAACCGTATAGAAACAACTCACAGAAAACAACCAGCCTAAAACATATGTAGAGTTAGGAGATGAAGGGAATCTGGCAATAATGCACTGGATGCTCCTTGCAAATAAGGTATTACGGATACACATGAGGGGAGAATGATCCTGGGAAGGGTGTGTGCTAGGAATTATAGCCTTTATGTTAGAGTATCAGATTTAGCATACCAAAGGGTCAAATAGTAGAAGAAGGATGCTTTCTCAGTAAAACACTAGTCAAAGCTTTCCAGAAGCTGACAATGAGTTTCAAAGTTGCAGACTTCTACCTATCCATTAGCTAGCTAATTTCTGGGAAACAAACTGGTCCATTAGCCAAATGTGAAGATAACAAGGCCAATGACAAGTCTGATCTTCTATATGTTGCCAAACATAATGCTAAAACAGGTATTGCTTTGTTTCGTGAAAATAAAAAGATTCAAAGCTTGAATAGAATAAATATATGAATAATTACTGTTCCTACAGAAGAGATAAAAACAAGTAGAGACACACAAGGGAATAGAAGAATCATCAAAGGGGCTAACTGTCTAGATTAACATTTTAATCCAAAATTCTTAGTAAATAATATTAGGTTTCTGGATTAAATTTGAGCATGACAGCAAAAATATAAACCATTAGGAAACTTGCTAATATAGATTTCATTAATAAATAATTTTGAATGTTAAAAAAAGTATTCCTGGGTAAGGAATTTGTATTATATGAAAGACAAAGAGTTAATGTTTTAGCAAATGAAAGCAGTTCTAGAGATAAACATGACCAGACAAAAATATTAATAGAGATACATGAATTTAATGAATAAGCAGAGCACCAAGGAAATCTTACAAATGGTCAGCAAATTTACAGAAAAAAGATACCAAATCTAAATAACCAAAAAGACTACCTTTTCACAAAAATTAGAAATTTATGAAAAGAAAACATCCAATATTCTTGAGGATTCATACATATATTGTTTATAATCTCTCTGATATCTTATTCCCAAATCCTTAAATTTGTGCATATACTTAAACACAGAAACTCCTCTTATAGGAATTTATTTCAAAGGAAAAAAAATCACAACTAAACACAGAATGTTGCTCTGCTGGGTATAACACTGAAAAAGAGGGAATCATCTAAACATGAAAATTGGTTAAATAAATTTTTGTATCTATGTATATTATACAATTATGAAAAACTGTGTTAAAGAAAATATTCAATAGCAAAGAGCTAATTATCACTTACTGCAAAGATTGAAAAAACATGCAGCAAACAGTAATCTGACTTAAGTTTTATATAAATATAAGCAAAGAAATATGTTTCAAAGGTAACACATCAAATGTAAATGATGGTTATCTGTCTATAGTGAACTTGAGTTTTTTGTTTCCCTATGATCTCTAAAATTTTTATAATGAGTATTCCAAGAAGAGTCCTTTAAGTCTGTTCAAGATAGAGAAAAAAAATTCCAATGGGAATTGCCATGAAGAATGAAAAAGCACACTGTCCCAAACAGAAAATAAAAATCAAATGTAGCAAAATGGACCTTTCTATTTATTGGCTTTCTCAGATTTTTTTAGAACCTTCATATCCAGAAAGTATCTCTAATTATAACATTTAAAAGCATGAGAACAACTTGTTCTGAAATCTTTTATTTATTATCAGCAAAGTATAATCTTATCTGACTGCCCAGCAAACTTGGTTTTTCCATTCACTTCAGAACAGACAATAGATTAACATCTTTCTCTTAATTACTTCATACAAGCAAAGCTTTCTATTTGTCAGCTACTGAAAATAGCATGCATACTGACATTAATCCAAAACACATCAGCACAAACTCAATGGCCCATTTTCAGGAACAGGATAAAATCCAGTCTTCAAAGTCTTTCATCACTTATCCCACAGAAAAAAATTCTTACTGGAGTATAAGAGAGGTGAAGAAATAAGAATTTCAAATTACTTATGTGTTGTCACAGGCTCTCTGATGTTTCTCTAGCCAGGTGGGTGGAGTGTACCCCCTATCGCTGACTCTTCCCAGCCAGCTCCCTAACATGTATACACAAACACATTGAGAATTCTAGCGTGGGTAGATGTTTCTCATTAGAGCCAACTGTCAAGGTCACTGGCAAGGAGACATAAAGCTCAGGACAATATCAAAGAACATCTGATGAACCCAAGAGAGAAGGACCTTTTTTACTAGAAGCTGAAAGTATTAGTCACTCAGTCATGTCTGACTCTTTGCAACCCCATAGACTATATAGCTCACCAGGCTCCTCTGTCCATCAGACTTTTCTAGGCAAGAATACTGCAGAGGGTTGTCATTCCCTTCTCCAGGGGATCTTCTCCACCCAGAGATCAAACCGAGGTCTCCTGCATTGCAGGCAGCTTCTTTATCAACTGAGCCAACAGTGACTAGAAGGCAAGTAATTTATTTCTTGGTCACAAATTTAAATGTTACCTTTAAATCTGAGGTCAAATTTTGATTCATTAACCCCTACAATCCCCCAGAAATTCATCAGAATAGAAAAAAAAGATCTCTATTCTTTGTGTTTAAAATGTAACTTTATCCTTCAATTCAGTTCAGTTCAGTTGCTCAGTAGTGTCTGATTCTGCGACCCCATGAACCCCAGCACGCCAAGCCTCCCTGTCCATCACCAACTCCCAGAGACCACCCAAATTCATGTCCATTGAGTTGATGATGCCATCCAACCATCTCATCCTCTGTCATCCCCTTCTCCTCCTGCCCTCAATCTTTCCTAGCATCAGGGTTTTTCCCAGTAAGTCAGCTCTTAGCATCAGGTGGCCAAAGTATTGGAGTTTCAGCCTCAACATCAATCCTTCAATGAACACCCAGGACTGATCTCCTTTAGGAAGGACTGGTTGGATTTTCTTGCAGTCCAAGGGACTCGCAAGAGTCTTCTCCAACACTACAGTTCAAAAGCATCAATTCTTCGGTGCTCAGCCTTCTTTATAGTCCAACTCTCACATCCATACATGACCATAGGAAAAACCAGAGCTTTGACNACAGTTCAAAAGCATCAATTCTTCGGTGCTCAGCCTTCTTTATAGTCCAACTCTCACATCCATACATGACCATAGGAAAAACCATAGCTTTGACTAGACAGATCTTTGCTGGCAAAGTAATGTCTCTGCTTTTGAATATGCTGTCTAGGTTGGTCATAACTTTCCTTCCAAGGAGTGTCTTTTAATTTCATTGCTGCAATCACCATCTGCAGTGATTTTGGAGCCCAGAAAAATAAAGTCTGACACTGTTTCCACTGTTTCCCCATCTATTTCCCATGAAGTGATGGGACTGGATGCCATGATCTTAGTTTTCTGAATGTTGAGCTTTTAAGCCAACTTTTTCACTCTCCACTTTCACTTTCATTAAGAGGCTCTGTAGTTCTTCTTCACTTTCTGCCCTAACGGTGGTGTCATCTGTATATCTGAGGTTATTGATATTTCTCCCAGCAATCTTGACTCCAGCTTGTGGTTCCTCCAGCCCAGCATTTCTCATGATGTGTTCTGCATATAAGCTAAATAAGCAGAGTGACAATATACAGCCTTGATGTACTCCTTTTCCTATTTGGAACCAGTCTGTTGTTCCATGTCCAGTTCTAACTGTTGCTTCCTACCTACATACAGGTTTCTCAAGAAGCAGGTCAGGTGGTCTGGTATGCCCATCTCTTGAAGAATTTTTCACNGACCGCGTGAACTGTAGCCCGCCAGGCTTCTCTGTCCATGGAATTCTCCAGGCAAGAATACTGGAGTAGATTGCCATTCCCTTCCCCAGAAGATCTTCCCGAGCCAGGGACTGAGCCCTGGTCTCCTGCATCGCAGGCAGATTCTTTACCTGGGGATACTGAAATCGGGATACAACGATTCCAGTCTTAGAGCACTGAACCCGTGGGGATGGGCACAGGCTTGGGAGGCAGATGTTCTCCTTTCAAATCGCAGCTTTTCCATTTACTAGTTTAAAGATTTTAAAACTAGTTTTGAGATTTTAAACTTACTGACCCTCATCTTTCTTATCTGTAAAATGGAGATAATAGTACTTGGGACGATTGTAAGGATGAAAAGAGATATTTATGTGTGAAGTACTTACTATTAAAAAAAACATCTTTTGGCCACGCTGCATGACAAGTGGGATCTTAGTTCCATAATCAGGGATTGAACCAGCACCTCCTGCATTGGCAGTGTGGAGTCTTAACCCCTGGACCCCCAGGGAAGTCCCTAGGTGTAAGGTATTTAACACAGTGATTGACACATAATAAGTGTTCTATAAACGATGCCTATTTATCACATAACAGGGAAAGTGCCGTCCCTGAGGGACGTACACAATACTGTAGAAACATAAAGATAGGACATTTAGCCCAGCTTCAGTGAATTCATGGAAGGCTGCCTGGAGATGATTATTCGAGCTGGTGATGGAAAAGCAGGAATGAGCAGGGAAAGAGGGGAGAGGAATTCCAGACAGAGGGGCCAGCAGTGCCTCCTACCAAGTACTCCACCAGCTCAGGGCCACTTCAGTGCACCGTGGAAAAGACAACTCCAAAAAAGAGTTTTGCCGAGAGTGAGTCTGACTTTAATCCTGAATTTGTAAAACCCATGGGGGTGCAGCCTGTGATCCCTGTTAGATTTTACACAATTGTTTGCACACAGTAAATCCAGCAGCTCTGTGCTAGATCCCATTTTCTGAAAACCACAAACCAGCCTGTGTCTGTATTTTTTTTTTACTCATTCTCATCAAGCATGACTCCTGAGGGTCAGAGGAAGCCCGTGACTGTTATCCTAGGGAATGCCCTCCACTTCCCCGAAGTAGTTTTCGAAACCGGAAATAGGGCAATTAGTAAAACGTCCTGGTGCTTACAGGCACAACTTTCTCTCTGCCCTGAAAGCATCCTTTCTTTCCTGCACTGTTATTGATGCCCAAGATGGTTTCTTTGAGACTGCCTTGTTATGCCCGAGTTCCAGATGGGGCAATTAAAGATGGACAGGTCGTTATTATAGCTACCTTTGGAAAAAGAATTTACAGCACTCGCTTGTCCTTTTTGATTCTCCCCCAGTAGAGCACCCCCCCTTCACCTTGGAGGACAGTGAGCCTTGGGAGTGGAGGGAGCAGCGTGCCCNTTATTATAGCTACCTTTGGAAAAAGAATTTACAGCACTCGCTTGTCCTTTTTGATTCTCCCCCAGTAGAGCACCCCCCCTTCACCTTGGAGGACAGTGAGCCTTGGGAGTGGAGGGAGCAGCGTGCCCGGCTGGCTTCTGCAGGGGCCACGGCGTCCCTCTGGATGAAAGGCTCAGCGGAACTCAAGTCATTATCGTGATCAAGGATGAAGGAGCAGTTTCAGCGTGTAAATGCAGATGCTCTCTTGGTTTCTGTGATAGATGTGTTCCCAGTGCCAATGCAGCAGTGTGTTGAATTCTTTTTAAAATCTGAAAGACCTGCAGGCTCTTCTCTCCTTTTCTTAAATCCATTTCCCTGTTGAGATGAAAAATGTAATACTTTTCAGCTTACTTTAGACTTTCTTCAAAAGTATTTCTGGAAAAGGATCCTTCATGTGGAGCATATGAAAACTGTCAGAGGATGGGAGAGAGCGAGGTTTTAAAAACACACTAATGGACAGCCATTATGCCGTGGGGCGTTCCCCCAGAGAGCAGAAAAATGCAGGCTGGGGAGGTCGGGGGGAGACAGAGCGTAGAATCCCAGGATTCAAGGAAGAACATAGTCTAGAGACACTAAAAAACCTGGATGCATAATGAGATGGGAAAATAATACTGGCCAAGATAAAGATTGCCAAGGTTCGCCTTGGGAGAGAGCAAAATAGGAGTTTGAAGCCTGACCAATTGAGTTCAAATGCTGCCATTTCCTCTTGCTAGCTGTGGCATCAAACACATTGCTTTCCATGTGACTCAGTTTCCTTGCATATAACATGGCCATAGAAATAACTTCTGCATAGGGTTGTTGTGATAATTAAATGGGGTGATGTATGTCTAGTGTTCACTTTATTCTTTGGTAAGAGTAAGTGTTCAATAAATGCTATTTATTATTACTATTACCATTAGTGTTATTATCACTGACACAAGGGCATAGACAGCTTCATAGCCTGCTTTTAAGACAGCGGCCAGTCCTGCTTTCCCTCTGGAAGTTTATGCATGTGTGTTTTCTCTCTCGATAGCAGTGGATTCACACACTGTCTCATTCCTGGGGTTTCCTTGTTTACATCCCTGTTCCTCCTCCTTGAATGTTTGCCATGGCACTGGACTCCTGGAGCTCACTTGCAGGCAGAGGGCTGGGTTCTGGTAGCAACTTGGGTCCCAAGAGGAGGTCTGGTGACTCATTTCCATCTCATCATGAGTTGCCTGTCTCCTGCGCCAGGGCTGGAAAGCAGTGGACTGGAGGTTTGTGCTATGAGCAAATCTGAATCATGGAGAGAATGTGAAGGAAAATGAGGAGCAGTTGAAAAATACTCCATAGGAAAGAAATGGTAAGCTTCATGGTTTCTTTTGCACTTTCCCAACTCAACCTCTAGGAAAGGTGTCATAAGCCTCTGCAGGAGTGACTAAGGGCTGGGACAAAGGCAAGCCTGTTACAGACATCCCTGTAACTCCAGAAGCAAATCTCTTTTTTCCCCTCCTAAATAACTCCAGAACATTACATGGCATTAACAAGTTTCCCAGGACAGGAACTTCTAGTTTATTACTTGCTCACATTGTCATCAGAAATTAATTTTGTCCCTGAAAGACAAATTGGCTGGTAGCTTATGAAGTTAAATGGAAAGAACAAGTGCGCATCTGTTTCTTCTGCATTTTGTCTCCTTGGTGTCTTACATATAAATGAATCAGAGTGTTCAAACTTAAATTAAGATCTTTGGCTAGATAAACAGTTAAAACTGGTTCCCATAGCTACCTCTCACACATAGCTGTGATTGCATTATAATCCCCTAGTAATCAGCTCTAAATGAAAGAAAGATGATAAGGGTGCTCTTTTCAGTTTTCAGGACTGATTTTTATTAGCTCTCAATCAGTCCGGGACGGCTCTGTCTTTCATCACATTGTGGTAGTGTTTGTAGAATCATTAGAGTAATAAAGTGTAAATCTTACTGAGGTGCATTATTCTTGAGGTGTTTTATATAAGGAAAACTCTGAAGATTACACTGGCTGGTACAAGAAAGATTTGTTTCTGAGACGAAAGTAAGACTGTAATGTATGCTAGATTCATTTATTCTTTACCCGAGTCAAAACCTGATGAATTATCCAGCCTAGGTAAAACAACCACCAGAAAAACCTCTTGGACTTAGGCAGCCGAGTATTACCATAATATAGATTTGCATGCATTTAGCCATTTCCTCATTTGCCTTGTTATCCTGCTCCCACACTCTTCCAGTGTAAAGCCCTCCCATTAAAGACGCATTACCCACAAAACCGCAAGCTTTGCTATTCCCAATGTGATTTCTTTCGCAAACCAGTGTAATCCAATAAAACATCATGTCGCACCAACATTGACGTATTTATTGCAGAATACATTGCAGCTTAAAAAAGTGCACTTGCCCCCCTCCTTTCTCGTATATCACAGAGTGACCCGCCCCTTCAACCTCATTTGGGTTGGAGATCACAAATGGAGAAAAGTGGCCATCGACAAGCCTCCCCTGCACCCACTTTGGATTTTTCTAGGCCTATCCAAGAGATGATAGCAAGGAAAGGCAATGGCTCTGACTTTCCCCAAGTGTTGGAGGATTTTTCACAGATTTTGCAGGTGTGCTCCACATTTGCAATTAACAGAATACTTAATCCTGACGTGCTTTTCCTTTCCCAAAGGCTTTATTATGGCTGGGATATGTTACAATGCATCATACACGAAGGCACCCATAAAAATGCCTGCTTGTTTTAAACGTGGGCTTTTATTCATTTTATGTTTATATTAGGCCAAAAGTGTCCCTATATTTTAGTGACAGACATTTACACTCATCCATGGGGTGAGAAGCAATATCATGCAGCAGTATGTAGCCTCTGCAAGAGTTTATAGAAATGTGGTGGCTTCATATTTAATTTTAAGTTACTGTTTTTTAAGGACAGGTTTTGCCTGAGATAATTATTACAGTTTTCATGCTCACAGGGCAATTATGTGCATCTCCACAACCAGCATAGTTGTCTGTAAGATTCAGGTAACTGGAAAGTCAGGTAGTGGCATGGTGAAGATTTTCCCCAGGTTATCTTTTTGGTTGCTATCATTATATGTAAAAATATGGGTAGGATTAGACCTGCAGATAGAGTTTTTAGAGACCAACAAGAAGAAAGCATTTGATTAGGGTGGTTCTGGATGATAAAGGAAATCTCATTTTCAGACTTTTTTTTTAACCCTTAGTCCTGAATCCATTTTAAATGTAAAATGTACATTTTACATTTTAAAATATTTAAAAAGCCTGAGTTTAAGCTCTGGTTCCCTCTTCTTGCAAATAAAATATTTTGCTGATGATGGCGCTTCTCGTATGTGTTTGCATGTTGGTACTTAAATGCAATATGTCTGGAAGATGTTGCTATTTCACACTATGCGCACAAGAAAGAGTAAATTGTAGGTCCTGATTATCAACAGATAACAAGACATACTGTATATAAATAAATGCTCAGCATCAAAACCCATTATTGGATTAGCTATATAATCATGTCTCAGGCTGTAAGTCTGTGCTGACAAATGAACACTTTTCATTTGGCTCAAGGTCCTCATCAGCAACGGAACTAATTTTACATTCTCACCCATTAAGTGAATAAGATGTGGAAAAAGCTGTCTGCTTTTTGAAGTGTAAATTTGCTGCTACAGGCTGTGCAGACCAAAGCGCTTTTGAAGCAGGCAAATGAGATCATCTCTAGGGACATGTGAATCTCACAAAGTTTAGGTCATTTCTGTCTAAGGGACGAAGTGTGTGTGCGTGTGTTCTTGTGGTTTAGGTGGCCGTGCACTTTGGGCTGTGTGGGTGTTCTGGACGGTGTGGATGGTGAACACCTGGAATAAACCTGGGATAGCACAGGGAGTGCTGTCTTTATCTTCTCCAGAAACCAAGGACTCCTAGAATCTGTGAAGAGCCTAAGATGGAACAATCTGGGGTTGGCACTAGCCCGTCAGTATCCCCATCCCTCTGTCACCCTTGAGAAAGGACATGAAAGCCTCTGAGCTTCCAGTTCTGAATGTCTTGTAGGACTGAACTGCTCCATGGAGGTGCCAAGATAAGATGCTGGTACTGCTGGAGCTGGCTGGGGAGCAAGATGAGCCAGGAGGAGGAAACTCTCTACTTCAACCATTCTGAGTGATTTAAATATGCTATATGCTGATGACTTCACATTTATATCTGTAGCACAGACTTCTTTGTACTCCACATTCTTGTATGCAACTGCCTACTTGGTCTATCTACTTGGATGGTTTGTACATATCTCAAACTTAACATATCCAAAATAAAACTATGGGGCTCTATCCCAAAATGTGTCTCTATTCCCCAATTCCTCATCTCATAAATTTCATCACCATCTTTTTCTTGCTAAAGCCAGAAACTTAAGAGTTATCCTTGATTCACCCCTTTCCCTCACCAGTGAAATGCAACCTACCAGCAATCATGCTGGTTTGATCAACAGAATATACCCTAAATCTCCTTGGACTCCCAGGCCAGGAAAAAGTCACCTCTCACCTTGACAATAATGACAGTGCCCCTCCAACTTGCCTTTCTAACCACCGCTCCAGGCTTTACTTTAACCACCGCTTCTCCTCATTGACGCTGAGCAGAGAGTAACTGGAAAATATGTGTGTTATGGGTTGAATTGTACTTCTACCCCCAGTAATTGTATGTTGAAGTCTTAAGCCTCAGTACCTCAGAATGAGATCTGATTTGGAAATAGAGTAATTGCATGTGTAATTAAATAAGATGAGGTCATACTAGAGTATGGAGTGGGTGCTTATCCAATATGACTAGCGTCCTCACAGAAAGAATGCCATGAAAGAAAGAGAAATAGACCGAGGGAAGATGATGTGAAGACACAAGGAGAAACCATCCATAAGGAATGCCAGAGATTGCCAGCGAACCACCAGAAGCTTCAAGAGGCATGAAACAGGCTTTCCCTCCCAGCCTTAGAAGAAACCGAGCCTATGGACACCTTGATCTCAGACATCTAGCCTCCAGAACCATGAGACAATGAATTTCTCTTATTTAATTAGCTACTCAGTCTGTGGTGCTTTGTTACGGCAGTCCTAGAAGATGAATGCAGTGGGCAATCATGTCCCTCTACTACTTAAAGCCCCTGCAAATGGTTAACCATTTTATTTAGATTCAAATTCCAATTCCGCATCCTGACCTACAGAATTCTTTACAATCCTCTACTCCTCCAGTCTCATTTCCCCCAATTTCCCTTCACTAGCTTCAGCCACACCAGCTGTTGTATTCCTCAGTCATGCATAGCTTCTGTTTTCATGTCCATTGTACATGCTGAAGTGCTTGTGCTTGACTTGAAGTGCCTGCCTGCTTCTCAATTTTGATTGCATGGCTGACACCTGAACCTTCAGGTCTTAACTTATACGTCACCCCTCCTACCTCTGCTGTCATTCTCTGCCTTGGCTCCAATTTTCTTTTATAATTACTTATCATGATGTATAAGGCTTCCCTTGTGGCTTGCCAGTAAAGAATCCCCCTACCAATGCAGAAGACATGGGTTTGATCCCTAGGTCAGGAAGATCTGCTGGAGAAGGAAATGGCAACCCACTCCAGTACTCTTGCCTGGAAAATCCTATGAACAGAACAGCCTGGTGGGCTATAGTCCATGGGGTCGCAAATAACCAGACATGACTTAGTGACTAAACAACAACACAATTATGATACATACACTTACTTTATATTTGTATAGATGCTCTTTTATGAATCTAGACTATAATGTTCAGGAGGGCACATCAGTCTGGTTCATCAGTGTAAGGCCAGTGCCTAACATAGTGCCTGACATACTCTGGGTGTTAAATGCACATTTGTTCAGTGAATGAATGTGTACAGTTACTTAGAGAAGCATCTTTTCCCCAAGTCTTGTGGCTGATGAAATGTGTTTCACATAAGCCTTTATCCTTTGGTTACTGCTTGAAAAAGGGTAATTATTACATAAGAAACATCCACTGGTGTCTCTCCATGCTGGTAATGTTTAGATTACTTCATATCCTCAAGATTATCTGTCTAGAAGTAGAGGAACTGATCAAAAATTTAGGTGAAAGGATATGGTAGGAAAAATGGGCTGTGAGTCAGGTCTTTGCCCATTAATTGCATCATGAAGTTTGTGAATCCTCTCCCAGAAAGATCATTGCTTTGGCAGGCCAAAGAGTACATTGCTTTATAGAAATACTCTGTGATCTCAGCTTTTGCCAAGTTGAAAAATAGGAAGTTGTGTGGGTGAATGTGGGGGAGACTGTTAGCTATCCACCAAAATCTGTTCTCTTTTCTTGCTGGGCACAAAATTAAATGACATTTCCCAGCCTCCCTTGCAGTTAGGTGTGGTCATGTGACTGAGTTCTCGCCAATGATACATGAGCAGAAATGACAAATGTGATTTCCAGGCCCATGGCTCTGGAAACCTCCTTTGTGCACTGTCCATGATCATTTCTCTCTGCTTTGTGGAACTGTCAATGCCCAGGGCAACTCTAGAAAACATGGTTGAAAATGCAAAGTGACCATTAGGCTGGGTCTCATTGACCACCTGGAGAAGTCCTTCCCTGCAGACCTGAACTGAGCAGGTAATCCTAGCAAGTAGTTTGTATGATGTCACTGAAGTTTTGGGGTCTTTCTGTAACTGCAGGCTAGTCAACTCTCACAGTATCATGTCACTTTCTTTAAGAAGCTGACATTTGTGAAAGGGGTGAAACTAGCACTAATGATGTTGGTTAAAGGAGCAGGGATGTGACACAAGCAAGAGTCCCTTCTCTCTCATAAGGCAATTAAGCCATGGGAACTAAATGTTTGAGCCCTGATGGGGGAACTAAGATCCCGCATGCTGCGTGGCCTGGCCACAACACCAAACCAAAACCCAAAACTCCTTCTTCAAACATTCTGTGAACTGAAGGAGATTCAGGAAAAAGGTGGAGTCTGTGAATTACCTACACTGTTGTCCCAGCAGCTGTTGCTGTGACACTGTGTTACTCTAGGTTATTCCCATTTCTGGCCATGACCCCTCCCGAGGGCATGGGAAAGACTCTGAAACTAACAACAGAAAGACAAAGTTGAAACCAAGAGCAGGAAGAAGCACTCAGGACCTGAAAGGGGAAGAAAAACGCAAATTCTGAAGGGTATTCAGCCACTTGAATAACTTCTCAGCTGTCATATCTGCAAGGAAGATGGTGACTGTCCCAGTCCAGGGCTTGGTACATCTTATAATGAATGTTGGAAAAATAAATAAATAAACTATTCCATTTGAACCCCCAAGCCCTTATGAGGAGATAAAATTTTACTGTAGACAGAGTTGTTTGCTTATTGGGGCCAAAACCATTCCTGTTCCATTTATTTTTTTTTCTCCTTGGTCTGTGGAAGGCTATACTTTCCAGTCCTCATGCGGTTAAGTGGGGTCATTGGCTGGTTCTGGACAAAGAAGTGTGCATGAAGGTAACACAGCAGGAAAGATCCCTGCAAATTTTCTCTGCTGCTGCAGCCAGTCTTCAGGCCCTATGCTGTGGATCCTCTGGCCCTCACTGACTTGCACTGGGTATGTAATATGAGCAAGAAATAAGATTTTCTTGGATTAAGCATCACATGTCTTATATTCCAGCAAAACCTGCACGACCTACCTGGAACAACCGTCGGCAGCCTCCTCCTTTTCTCTTTATGTGGCGAGAAGCTCAAAATTTGCCAGCTCTTCTCCAGAGGTCATCTGCTTCAGGAGAGCTGGGTCCTCTCCTAGCCTCAGGGGTGAAATGGGTGTGGTCCAAGCTGATCAGGGTCATCTTAACTCCTCATCAGTGATTACCTAAGTTATAGGCTTGTAAGCCACATCTGGCCAATGTGGTGTCTGGGGGAACTCTGATAGGGGTTTTGGTGGGAAATTTTTCTTCAATTTTAAATCAGGAGACAAGAATGCTTCCTTTTATGCCTGAAAGCATTATTTTGGGAGGATATGGAGCTGCTATAACCATCTTGTGGCCAAAGAGGAGATGTCAAGACACTGAAGACAAATGCCTGGAGTTGAAGAGGGATCCTCTTTAGACTGTTTTTATTTGAATATTCTGTTCTTGTATCTCAAAGGATCCAACAGATTTTCTCCATTTTATTGAAGCTGAAACTGAAGTTTAAAGAGTATAAATGATTCACCTAAAGTCTCTTGGCTTGCAAGCAGAAATCAGGTCTTCTATGAGTCTTCTCTTTACGCTGTTTAGGGAAGAATGGCAACTAGGTTCTCTCATCAGCCAACCCAATTAATTGGGGATAGCTACTTAGAGAGTTGTGCTGAGAAGTTTTTAAGATCTTATCCAGTAAGAAAAAGGGTTTCGATTAATAATTTTATAAGTAAAAGATAGGAAAGTAGCACACTTTTCTCCCCATCATTGTAATAAATCATGCAATTATGGATTAGCTTTATGGAGTGGGGGAGTTGTGTATGAGTTATCAGTTGCTGGCTAACAAATTACCCCCAAATTTAGTAACTTAGAAAAACCAAACCATGAGTGCGAGTTAGCTGAGTGCCGCTGTCAGACTTCTCAGTGGTTGCACTCACTCAGGCTCTCTGGCTAGAGGCACTAGGGCTGCCCTCTGATCTGTAGTCTTGACTAGGAGAGGACCTGCTTTCAAGCTCGCTCCTGTGGTTATTGGTAGGCTTCTGCTCCTCCTGCGCCACAGGACTGAGGGCCTCAGTTTTTTAATGGTTATGCTCAGGTCTCTGTTGCCTGGGTCTAATCATAGAGCAGCTTATCCTAGGGTGGCTGGCTTTCCTGAGTCAACAAGCAAGTAAGAGGGCATCCAAGAAAGAAGAAACAAACTTTTAGTAACCCAATTTTGGGTTTTACATCTCATTGTTTATGTAGATTTTATGCATTCTAAGTGGACCCATAAGTTCAGCCCACACTCAAGGAGAGGGAATTACACAAAGGAGAGAATATTGGGAGGCAGGGATTAGGAAGCAGTTATTTTCAAGGCTGCCTACCTACCACAAGGGATAAATTTTTAAAAAGCACATGAAATTACTTTTTCTGTTACCATTTCTATAATTGTTATGGTTAACTACTTGGCCTCGAGCATGGTGGTTTTTTTCTTCTCAAAGTTCTAGTGTTTCTCTGTGGGTTCAAACAATACCATGAGGGGCTATCATATGTCCCCTTTCCATGTCAAGGGATAAGCACATATTAATAATTTAAAATAATATTAACTATAGTAATTAATGATATTAGAAAAGTCCCACAGCGCAGTGAATGCCACTGATGTTAGCCTTTCTGCTCTTACTTCTTCTCCCCAGTCCTGGTCACATGACACATGTGCCTGTCTGGAAATTGAACAGCACTCTCTCTCTCTGACACTCTTGTCTCCTCCCCATGCATGACCCAGGGCTGTCTTTAAATCCAGTCTACTCCTGAAAATGTGCCTGCTGGTGGAGGACACGTGGAACAAGCATAGAAGGGAACTCATTCTCTGGGCAACGTCTGACACTGACACACATGTTAGTGAGAGAAAGAATATTTCAAGGATTCTGGAAAAAGACAAGATTGGAGGTAGAATGGGTTAATATTTTGAAGGAGCTGGACTCTCATGGGGCTGTGACTAGTCTAGCAGGCTGGATGAGACCAGAGGATAACTGGACTTTTAATAAAGGGAAGCAGATTCAATTAATCATGACAAGAAAATGAGCGAGGAGTGCTTTTCCATTGTTATTTAATAAGAAAACTGTGTAATTAAGTGATAAAAATAGTTTTTGCAAGAAGCAGGCAGTTAAATAGTTTATAAAGCCAGTCAGGCCAAGTCCTCAGCATCCCCGTTAGTAATCAGAATGCTTTTTATATGGTGTCTTTCTTTGGAAACGCACGGCCATCTCTCCACAGACATTACCTCATTTGCTTCCCAGCCTAATGAATGCTTTATGGCTGAGAAATGATGGAGCAGGCAAGTAAGATGGAAGAGAGGGAGAAACTGAGGCATGGGAGGGGAAGGTGGGAAGTGGGGGGATCTGTGGTGTTCCCCGGAAGCTTTTGTAAGCAGTACTTAGCTTTAATCATTTCTAACTTCCTGCCTCTTAATTGTGTTTTGGACATTAGCTAATGAATTCAAATGAAACAATTGCTTCTCTCTTCTGAGAGCTGCAGAGAGGAACCTGGGCTGTGTATTATGCCTGATATGATACTATTCTTCTGAATCGGAGGTGGGGGTGGAAAGAGATCCTGGCATTTGCCATCTGGTAAGCCTGTCTTTAATCCTCAGTAAAGTAATGGAATGGAAATGAAGAAAAAAATTGCGAAAGAATCAAGAGCATAATGCCACCATGAGCAAGCAGCTGTCTGGATTTTTAAAGAGCAAATTCCATGAGACAAATTTAATTGCATTTTTTAATAGAATTAAGAAAAAAAAAAACCCTCCACAACATTAGTGGGTTGAAGGAAATGAAATGGATGTATCCTGAAATCTCACTTCAAAGATGAATTCTATCAGGCTGGTATTGAGGTCTGTCTCATGGATTGAAACCCTGTTGGAAGGCCATGTGAGCAGCCGGTGGGCGGCCCTGGTCCGGCTGGGAGATGGCGTCCAGTAGCATGCTTCTGGCAGGCTCTGAGATGGGCTGGTATCTACAGAGCATCATTATTAATGACTTGCAGGAGGTGACAAGCAGAACTTTAATTAAACATGCACATGTGGCCAAGTGGGAACTTGGCGGCGAAAACACGAGAGGCAGGGGCATAATACCCAGGTACTTGTTTTTCAGCTTCTGTGATCTGGCCTGCAAGAATTGTCTTGATTTTGGTTCCCCTCCTCTCTCCCTGCTGTCTTGGGCTTAAACCAGATTTGTGCATGGTGTCACAGGGGAAGTGGCAGGGAGGTGCCTTTGGAACAGGCTCATGAAACCCCTTGCCAAACACCAGGGTGTGTACTAGCTGCACCTCTAGCTGGATGCTCTGAAAACAGAACCTTACAAAAATTAATACTGATATTAGCAGAGTAATGAAGCAGCTGCAAATCTGGTTCACAAATGTCTCACCCCATTTCACGGCATGTTTACATCTGTAAAGGGGAGAACACGCAGGAGATACAGGGATGGGTAGCATCTCCTCTGAATCATCTTCAGGGCAGCCCGTTGGTACGTGATTTTTTCCTAGGACAAGCCTGGGTGGTTTGACGTCTGAAGACATTCAGGCTTTTGAAATGATGTGGCTTGCCCCCCATGCTAAAGAAGACCATGCTGATAAGTGAAGCTCAAGCATTGCAGAGTTTCACATTCAATCAACATTTATTGTCTTCTTGAAATATCATCCCTAATAATTCCACTGGCTTGGCTGGTAGCTTCATCACAACTGAATGTTGGCACTGCCTCTATTGAAACTTAACATTTATCTGAAAATGCCTCTGTCGCCAAAGTAGAAAGATGGTTCCAGGAGAATGCAAGCTCTCTGCTCAGAGATATCAAGTACTGTGTGTTCTGAGATGGTAGATTATCTTTGTGCTTTATTTAATTTGGGAGCCATTATCCAAACTCTCTGCAGACAGGGAGAGTTTTGTAATGGCAAAGGTGATCTACCCTGTGTCCTTCTGAGACTGCACTGTGGCTAGTGAGTGCAGGTGTGCAAGTGCTTAGGAAGAGGGATAAAAATACCACCACTGCCCAACAGCAATAGCATGACCTCCAGTATTCACTGACTGCTGATGGGCACTGTCTAATTGAGTTCATATAACAACGCTATGGAGATACGGATTTTTATTGTCCTTCTTTTAAAATGAGAAAAATGGATAAAGATTGAGATGAAAGCTTTGAGAGTACAGAGTAAACTCCAGAGAGCAAAGCCTATAGAAGGCAGAACTGACCCGAGTCTTAAGCCCATTGCCTCAGCTTTGGAACCATCACCTAACATTGACCTAGGGTTACTTTGGCAGGGGATTTGACGCCTAGATAATAATGGATCTGAAGTCCAAGATCAAGACAGTGGCATATCACTCTTTAATTATCTACTTAATATTTTCTTAGAGGAGTGGCTGAGATTTTCCTGAAGGATGGGCAGAAATGAAGGACCCCTAGTGGCAGCATCTTGCCTCTTTCTCACTCTCAGAAACCATTCAGCTCTGGCCCCAGACTTGCATAATCCATCCAGGAAAGCAAAAGTTCTGAGCTGGCCAGCCCCATCTTCCTGAGAAGGCAATTCAGTGACCCTCTGGTTACTTAAGCACACCACTTTTTGAATATTATTTCCCACCTCTGGGAGCTTATTGAATCATTTGTTCCAGTGATATATACCATGCTACCTTAGGATTTCTGAGAAGTTCAGTGATCATTACATGTACAGAGATCTCTTTTTGGATCCAAGTGTTAATTTAGAAATTTTATAGATCAATGCCCCAAATTGCTATCCTTCTGGGACAGCCAGAGTCATCTATTTGACCTCTGAATAGGATGGCAGGAAGCAGGCTTTCTAGGGTGGAGGAGAGTAGACAAAAAGCTTAAGATCCGGCAAAGGATATCTCAGTGGTGACAAAAGCACTTTTGACCTTAAAGCTGTAACTGGAAATTTTAGGTTACATACTATGGGGAGATCATCAGATTTTCCCCCGAAGTTCTCAGTTATAGATTTTATTTTGCAGGGATAGACCCATCCCAGATGTCTTTTAAAAGTGACTTAGCCCTCCAACTTCAAGGATGAATCTAATTTTTCACCTTGGTATCTGGGTGGCCTCATGACTTGCTGTAACCAATTGGATAGAATGGAAGTGATACCAGGTGATCTTCAAGATTCGGTTGGAGAAAGCCTGAAGCTTCTCTAAGGCCTTCTTCTGAAGCTGCTGACATTGCATAAGGAGGGCTCTTACAGAGATCCCTACTTGCTGTTTTCTGGTAGTCTCTCTCTTTCTTATTCTTTGGCTCCTGGCATCTAAGTCATTCTTTTACCATTCCCCAGCTCCTATGTTTTTGCATTCTTCCCCTCCTCCTTTTCATCCCCCTGGATTCTTTTACTCTTGTGCACTCCCCTGCCATGTGCAGAATACGGAAGATGAAAGGAAATGGGCTAATGTGAAGAGTGATTGCCCCGAGGAGCGGGGGAGGGTATGCTGAAAGCTTTACTACATGGTGATATTTTCTCTTCTGACAAGACTTAGAGCTAAGTGGGATTATTTTAATTTTTCAAATGAGGAGACTGAGGCTCAGAAGAGTTAATTAACTTGCTGAAGTTCACCTAGCAGGTAAGTGCTGGACCTGAGTATGTTCTTCAGTTCAGTTCAGTTCAGTCCCTCAGTTGCGTCCAACTCTTTGTGACCCCATGAATCGCAGCACGCCAGGCCTTCCTGTCCATCACCAACTCCCGGAGTTTACCCAAACTCATCTCTATTGAGTCGGTGATGCCATCCAGCCACCTCATCCTCTGTCGTCCCCTTTTCCTCCTGCCCTCAATCCCTCCCAGCATCAGAGTCTTTTCCAATGAGTCAACTCTTCGCATGAGGTGGCCAAAGTACTGGAGTTTCAGCTTCAGCATAAGTCCTTCCAATGAACNGTGAGTCTGAGTGAACTCCGGGAGTTGGTGATGGACAGGGAGGCCTGGGATGCTGCGATTCATGGGGTCGCAGAGTCAGACATGACTGAGCGACTGAACTGAACTGAACTGAACTGAGTGCTGTGGAGGGATAGTAAAGGCATGGGAATCTTGTCCATGACTGCCGTCACAAAGAAAGAATGGGAGATCACCTTTCAAGTCCTGGCTGATGGATTTTGAACTGGGTAGCTGATTTTAAAAATTGATGTTATGAGTGCTTGGAATATAAGCAGAACACCTCAAATTCTTGGTGAATAGAAGCACAATAGTCCTGTTATTTTTTTTTTTTTACTTGCCTTAGTCACTGAAGGTGATCTCCTAAATTCCAGAAAATTGTTACCAACTGTCAGAATGTGAGTACCATAGCCTTTAGTCAGAAAAATAACCCGAAATAGTAGGAAAACATTTCAACCTCCACCAAAGAGAAAAACAAAGACATTCGGCTAAATTACTCAGACTTTAAAAACATATCACCATTCCTCACTTGGTTTTAGGGTAATAGTAGAAATTCTAGCAAAGGTCATTCTCAAGTACACAATTGTATAAACTTGTCTTGTGAATGGAAGGCTTGGAATTTAGGTAGCCAACCCTGGGGACTGTGTTTATGATCAAATTCAAGAGCATGCTGTACGCCTGCTACGTTCCAGCGGCTTTTACCCTGCCTGGCCTCTCTGTCTACTGGGTGTATATGTTTGTGTGTGCTCAGCTGTGTCTGGTTCTTTGTGACCCATGGACTGTAGCCCACCAGACTCCTCTGTCCATGGAATTTTCCAGGCAAGAATCCTGGAGAGGGTTGCCATTTCCAGGGGATATTACTGATCCAGAGATCGAACCCACATCTCTTGCATTGGCAGACAGCTTCTTTCCACTGTGCCACCTGGGAAAATCTAAATCAATGAAAAATAGAGCTATGTCTTTACCATGTCTGTGAGCCAGAAAGAAGAATATTTCCACTGACTAAGAATAAATTTTAGAGAAATTCAAAGATTTATTGGACTGCCATTCACTAGACATAAAATTGGGATTGTGATAGCCTCTACCTCATAGGGTCACTGGGAGAATCAATATGATCAGGTTCATGAAACTTTAGCCCAGAGCCTGGCACACTGTATACACTCAGGAAATGGTACTAGAACTTTTGTTAATAAGTGATGGGAAATTTCCATGGTATTGGAAATTTATAAGTGAATAGAACCCCGTCTTCCTTTAGGAATTGCACAGACGAGGCAGTAGAGGAAGACAGGTCAGCAGATAATTATGACATATGCTGCTGCTAAGTCACTTCAGTTGTGTCTGACTCTGTGTGACCCCATAGACAGCAGCCTACCAGCCTCCTCTGCCCATGGGATTTTCCAGGCAAGAGTACTGGAGTGGGTTGCCACTGCAACATATAACACATAGTAAATACTATGTATAATAAGTAATAAGAGGTTGTATTGGACACAGCTTCAGGGGAAGCTTCAGTGCTTTGAAATGGAGAATCATTAAGGGTCAAAGACCATCTACTTGCCTTAAGCCTGTGAATGTGAAAGACCAGGTCCTAGGAAGGCCAGCTCTGTCACTCTGCTGTCCTAATGATGGATGGGGATTTGTGAGCAATTGAATTGAACCTCTGCCATTACTATCGATTGTTGGGATAGATGTCTCAGTTGGAGCTATTGAGCCACAGTCTGGGTCAGTGGTCACACTGACACGGTTTATGACCTGTCCTAAACTTCTCGTGTGCCTTGCCCCATGTCCATCTGCCCAGAACCTAGGATCAAGCTGGCATAAAGAATCTGGGAAAATGAAGATTGAATTAAGTGACCTCAGATCTAAGCCAGCTGTCACTGGAAGCTCTTCTTTTTGAGGAGGGAATTTTTTTTTTCTTTTCACTTCCAAAGCTTTGGAGGCAGTTGAGTTAAGACATAGAGGTGGAAATGAAATGCATGGTGATTTAAATGGAAAACCCTACTGCCCCGCTCTTTGACCCTGAGCAAGTTGCTTACCTACTCTGAACCTCAGTTCCCTTGTCCACAAAACGGGGAAAATGAGACTGACCTCCTTAGGATTGGGGTGTTTTGTTCTTATTAACAGCTTTTATTGGGATATAATTTACTTACTATAAAATTTACCCTTTANGGTATTGGAAATTTATAAGTGAATAGAACCCCGTCTTCCTTTAGGAATTGCACAGACGAGGCAGTAGAGGAAGACAGGTCAGCAGATAATTATGACATATGCTGCTGCTAAGTCACTTCAGTTGTGTCTGACTCTGTGTGACCCCATAGACAGCAGCCTACCAGCCTCCTCTGCCCATGGGATTTTCCAGGCAAGAGTACTGGAGTGGGTTGCCACTGCAACATATAACACATAGTAAATACTATGTATAATAAGTAATAAGAGGTTGTATTGGACACAGCTTCAGGGGAAGCTTCAGTGCTTTGAAATGGAGAATCATTAAGGGTCAAAGACCATCTACTTGCCTTAAGCCTGTGAATGTGAAAGACCAGGTCCTAGGAAGGCCAGCTCTGTCACTCTGCTGTCCTAATGATGGATGGGGATTTGTGAGCAATTGAATTGAACCTCTGCCATTACTATCGATTGTTGGGATAGATGTCTCAGTTGGAGCTAGTGAGCCACAGTCTGGGTCAGTGGTCACACTGACACGGTTTATGACCTGTCCTAAACTTCTCGTGTGACTTGCCCCATGTCCATCTGCCCAGAACCTAGGATCAAGCTGGCATAAAGAATCTGGGAAAATGAAGATTGAATTAAGTGACCTCAGATCTAAGCCAGCTGTCACTGGAAGCTCTTCTTTTTGAGGAGGGAATTTTTTTTTTCTTTTCACTTCCAAAGCTTTGGAGGCAGTTGAGTTAAGACATAGAGGTGGAAATGAAATGCATGGTGATTTAAATGGAAAACCCTACTGCCCCGCTCTTTGACCCTGAGCAAGTTGCTTACCTACTCTGAACCTCAGTTCCCTTGTCCACAAAACGCGGAAAATGAGACTGACCTCCTTAGGATTGGGGTGTTTTGTTCTTATTAACAGCTTTTATTGGGATATAATTTACTTACTATAAAATTTACCCTTTTAAAGTGATTTCAGTGTTTTTTAGTATATGTAACAGTATGCAATTATCAGCACTGTCTAGTTCTAGAATATTCTCATCACCCCCAAAAGACACCCATACATATTAGCAGTCACTTCCCACTTCTCCTTTTGTCTAGCTCCTGCAAACACCAATCTACTGTCTGTCTCTATGGGTTGGTCTATAAACAGATTGCTTACCATCTGAGCTACAGGGAAGATCCATTCTAGACATTTAATATAAATGAAGTCATACAACGTATGGTCTTTTGTCCCTAGCTTCTTTTAGTTAATATAACATGTTCAAGATTGATCTATTTTGTAGCATCTATTGATACTTTATTCTTTTTTTTTAAATTTCTGCATACTCTCCCATTGTATGAATATACTAATTTCATCTACCTATTCATCTGATATGTTGGTAGACATTTGGCTTGCTTCCATTTTTTGGCTACTAGAAACAATACTATGGACGTTTGTGTATAGTTTTGTGTGGTCATATGTCTTAATTTCTCTTGGCTATATGCCTAAGAGTAGAATTGCTGGGTCATATGAAAAATCTATGCTTAACTTTTTGAAGACTTGCCTAATTGTTTTCCAAAGCAGTTGTACCATTTTATAATTGCACCAGCAATAAATGAGGGCTCTAATTTCTTCACATCCTTAACAACACTTGTTATTATGTGCCCTTTTGATTTTAGCATCTTGGGTGTGAAATGGTAACACATTATAATTTTGATTTGCATTTTTCTAATGACTCATGATGTTGAACATCTTTTCATGCGTTTATTGGTCATCTATATATATATTCCTTGGAGAAAATGCTTTGTTGAGATTTTTCTTTGGGTTCTTCTTTTATTGTTGCATTTTAAAAGTTCTTTATATGTTCTAGGTAAGAGTCCTTTAGGAGATATGATTTGCAAATATATTTTTCCTAGTCTATGGGTTGTCTTTTCACTTCCTTGATGATGTGATTTTAAGCACAAAGGCTTTTAGTTTTGGTGAAGTTTATTTTATCTATATTTTCTTTTGTAACTTGCATTTTTGATGTCAAATTTAAGAAACCACTGCTTAGCCCTAGGTCACGAAGATTTACTTCTATTTTGTGTCTAAGAGTGTTGTAGTTTAGCTTTATATTTAAGTGTTTAATCTATTTTGATTTTTTCTATAGGTGTGAGATAGGGGTCTACATTTATTCTTTTGCATATATAAATGGATATCCAGTTGTCCTAACATCATTTGTTGGAAACACCATTCTTTCCCTGCTTAACTATTGACACCCCCTTCAATAGGTTTTGAAGAATAATGACATAATCTAAGTAAAGTTTCTGATATATGGTAAGTTTCAATACATGGTAGCTATTATTATTTTTATTGCTTTTATTGGGCTATTGAGTAAGTTCCTAAGCAAAATAAGATAGTTGAAAGTTCCTCTTTACTAGAACTTCCAGCAAATAGGATAAAAGAAAGCAAGAAACTGCAATTAGCTTGAAATCTTCTATGTAAGGTTTGCAAATAATACTTCTACTAATAGTAATAATCATTGCAGTGACTCACATTTACTAGTACTTCCCATGCACTGACACTTCATTTCAGTTAAGTCAGTAAGTTCTCACAACAATACTATGAGATAGGTACTATTTTAATCTTCTATTCAGATAAGGAAACATGGCCTTAGAATGGTTAAGGTGCTTGTTCAAGGTCACACAAGTAGTGAGCCCCCAAGTGGATATCTGAATTCAGTCTCTGATGGGAATTGGCCTTAGGAGATATGAGTGAGAGGCTTGACAGAATAAGAAAAGCATATTGGGTTGGGTAAAAATTTTATTTGGGTTTTTCTGTAGGATGTTATGGAAAAGCTCAAATGAACTTTTTGGTCAACCCAATGGAATGGCATGTATATTGACCAACATGGAAAGAGGGTGGTTAAGAAAGTTAGAGTCTCTGAGTTCAAATCTCAGCTCAGCCACTTAAAAAGCTGCATAATCTCAAGCACCTCAAATTCTTCAACATAAAATAGGGCTAATTATGCTTATCCAATTGTCTTATTGTGGAGAATAAATGAGTTAATACATATAAAGTATTTAGAAGAGTGTCCAGCATATAGGAAGTGCTCAAAAATTGTCAGCTGTGATGCTGATAGAAAGCTGTAAACCAGATCCCAAGCTTTCTTTCCAGAATGACTCCTACTGTCAGGCCAGCTTCGTGAGTGTGCAACCTGTGTAGCCATATAAGATGCTGCTCTCAGAAGGACCCTGAAATTTGTTCAGTATTCTGTTGTCATCATCTTGAAATTTTTGATTATTTTTGAATTTGGGAAGGGCGTGGAGAGAGAGTTGTCTCCCTTCTCCCCCTGCATCCACTGATGCCTGACAGTTCATGCAGGGGCATCTCTTTTACACACACACACACACACACACACACACACACACACACTTCAGAACCTCCTTGACTGCTATGGACTCCAGTGGATCTCAAAGTGGAAGATAGTGCTATTCAGGTTAATTACTGTGTCAGTGAGGCCAGCACACACCCACTTGACATTCCTGATTTATTGCCCAAAAGTGACTGCAATGCATAGTGGGCCCCAAGTCCTGCCTCTGTTATTGCACTGAAAACCTCCATTGACTTAAGCTGGCAGCCTGCACCGCTAATTGAGGACAGAATTTGGCCCCACGGGTTTTATATAGAACATTTTTCTTTATTTCTTGTTTTCATGGGTGTGTATTGTGGGCTGGGGATTATTTTTATGTTTTTCCACTTCCTGATTAGTTTTAGGACTTGTTTATTTGGAGACTGCTTTAATAAATGTGCACAGCAGGGTGAGTTAGTAACAAGGTTGGTGTATTTAACCAGGAACCACCTTTTTTTCAGTTTGTTGTTTGGTGTTTAACTTCAGGGCACAGTTGCTCCATTTCAGCACCAAATCTCTACCAGAGCTCACCTATCCTTGCTCTGGATGCCGTGATGCTTTAACTTCAGGGCAAGGCTCAGCTCCCATGTGGAACTCCACTGTCATACATCACCAGGGCACTTTTAAAGTGTTATTGAATTTTAATAACATTTGCCTGTCTGTTTCCTCTGCTAAACTGTGAGGCCCAGAGGGCAGGGACTTGCTCATCAGTGTCATTTCAGTGCCTAGCGTGACTCCTGTCACCAACACCTTCAATCAAGAAACAT
>SJYW01039118.1:156592-176417 GCA_006410735.1 Raphicerus campestris
TTTTTTTTTTTTTACTTGCCTTAGTCACTGAAGGTGATCTCCTAAATTCCAGAAAATTGTTACCAACTGTCAGAATGTGAGTACCATAGCCTTTAGTCAGAAAAATAACCCGAAATAGTAGGAAAACATTTCAACCTCCACCAAAGAGAAAAACAAAGACATTCGGCTAAATTACTCAGACTTTAAAAACACATCACCATTCCTCACTTGGTTTTAGGGTAATAGTAGAAATTCTAGCAAAGGTCATTCTCAAGTACACAATTGTATAAACTTGTCTTGTGAATGGAAGGCTTGGAATTTAGGTAGCCAACCCTGGGGACTGTGTTTATGATCAAATTCAAGAGCATGCTGTACGCCTGCTACGTTCCAGCGGCTTTTACCCTGCCTGGCCTCTCTGTCTACTGGGTGTATATGTTTGTGTGTGCTCAGCTGTGTCTGGTTCTTTGTGACCCATGGACTGTAGCCCACCAGACTCCTCTGTCCATGGAATTTTCCAGGCAAGAATCCTGGAGAGGGTTGCCATTTCCAGGGGATATTACTGATCCAGAGATCGAACCCACATCTCTTGCATTGGCAGACAGCTTCTTTCCACTGTGCCACCTGGGAAAATCTAAATCAATGAAAAATAGAGCTATGTCTTTACCATGTCTGTGAGCCAGAAAGAAGAATATTTCCACTGACTAAGAATAAATTTTAGAGAAATTCAAAGATTTATTGGACTGCCATTCACTAGACATAAAATTGGGATTGTGATAGCCTCTACCTCATAGGGTCACTGGGAGAATCAATATGATCAGGTTCATGAAACTTTAGCCCAGAGCCTGGCACACTGTATACACTCAGGAAATGGTACTAGAACTTTTGTTAATAAGTGATGGGAAATTTCCATGGTATTGGAAATTTATAAGTGAATAGAACCCCGTCTTCCTTTAGGAATTGCACAGACGAGGCAGTAGAGGAAGACAGGTCAGCAGATAATTATGACATATGCTGCTGCTAAGTCACTTCAGTTGTGTCTGACTCTGTGTGACCCCATAGACAGCAGCCTACCAGCCTCCTCTGCCCATGGGATTTTCCAGGCAAGAGTACTGGAGTGGGTTGCCACTGCAACATATAACACATAGTAAATACTATGTATAATAAGTAATAAGAGGTTGTATTGGACACAGCTTCAGGGGAAGCTTCAGTGCTTTGAAATGGAGAATCATTAAGGGTCAAAGACCATCTACTTGCCTTAAGCCTGTGAATGTGAAAGACCAGGTCCTAGGAAGGCCAGCTCTGTCACTCTGCTGTCCTAATGATGGATGGGGATTTGTGAGCAATTGAATTGAACCTCTGCCATTACTATCGATTGTTGGGATAGATGTCTCAGTTGGAGCTATTGAGCCACAGTCTGGGTCAGTGGTCACACTGACACGGTTTATGACCTGTCCTAAACTTCTCGTGTGCCTTGCCCCATGTCCATCTGCCCAGAACCTAGGATCAAGCTGGCATAAAGAATCTGGGAAAATGAAGATTGAATTAAGTGACCTCAGATCTAAGCCAGCTGTCACTGGAAGCTCTTCTTTTTGAGGAGGGAATTTTTTTTTTTTTCACTTCCAAAGCTTTGGAGGCAGTTGAGTTAAGACATAGAGGTGGAAATGAAATGC
The DNA here is from genome assembly GCA_006410735.1 of Raphicerus campestris. Taxonomy (NCBI): domain Eukaryota; kingdom Metazoa; phylum Chordata; class Mammalia; order Artiodactyla; family Bovidae; genus Raphicerus; species Raphicerus campestris. The sequence goes on from SJYW01039118.1 coordinate 158,242, forward strand.
ATGGTGATTTAAATGGAAAACCCTACTGCCCCGCTCTTTGACCCTGAGCAAGTTGCTTACCTACTCTGAACCTCAGTTCCCTTGTCCACAAAACGCGGAAAATGAGACTGACCTCCTTAGGATTGGGGTGTTTTGTTCTTATTAACAGCTTTTATTGGGATATAATTTACTTACTATAAAATTTACCCTTTTAAAGTGATTTCAGTGTTTTTTAGTATATGTAACAGTATGCAATTATCAGCACTGTCTAGTTCTAGAATATTCTCATCACCCCCAAAAGACACCCATACATATTAGCAGTCACTTCCCACTTCTCCTTTTGTCTAGCTCCTGCAAACACCAATCTACTGTCTGTCTCTATGGGTTGGTCTATAAACAGATTGCTTACCATCTGAGCTACAGGGAAGATCCATTCTAGACATTTAATATAAATGAAGTCATACAACGTATGGTCTTTTGTCCCTAGCTTCTTTTAGTTAATATAACATGTTCAAGATTGATCTATTTTGTAGCATCTATTGATACTTTATTCTTTTTTTTTAAATTTCTGCATACTCTCCCATTGTATGAATATACTAATTTCATCTACCTATTCATCTGATATGTTGGTAGACATTTGGCTTGCTTCCATTTTTTGGCTACTAGAAACAATACTATGGACGTTTGTGTATAGTTTTGTGTGGTCATATGTCTTAATTTCTCTTGGCTATATGCCTAAGAGTAGAATTGCTGGGTCATATGAAAAATCTATGCTTAACTTTTTGAAGACTTGCCTAATTGTTTTCCAAAGCAGTTGTACCATTTTATAATTGCACCAGCAATAAATGAGGGCTCTAATTTCTTCACATCCTTAACAACACTTGTTATTATGTGCCCTTTTGATTTTAGCATCTTGGGTGTGAAATGGTAACACATTATAATTTTGATTTGCATTTTTCTAATGACTCATGATGTTGAACATCTTTTCATGCGTTTATTGGTCATCTATATATATATTCCTTGGAGAAAATGCTTTGTTGAGATTTTTCTTTGGGTTCTTCTTTTATTGTTGCATTTTAAAAGTTCTTTATATGTTCTAGGTAAGAGTCCTTTAGGAGATATGATTTGCAAATATATTTTTCCTAGTCTATGGGTTGTCTTTTCACTTCCTTGATGATGTGATTTTAAGCACAAAGGCTTTTAGTTTTGGTGAAGTTTATTTTATCTATATTTTCTTTTGTAACTTGCATTTTTGATGTCAAATTTAAGAAACCACTGCTTAGCCCTAGGTCACGAAGATTTACTTCTATTTTGTGTCTAAGAGTGTTGTAGTTTAGCTTTATATTTAAGTGTTTAATCTATTTTGATTTTTTCTATAGGTGTGAGATAGGGGTCTACATTTATTCTTTTGCATATATAAATGGATATCCAGTTGTCCTAACATCATTTGTTGGAAACACCATTCTTTCCCTGCTTAACTATTGACACCCCCTTCAATAGGTTTTGAAGAATAATGACATAATCTAAGTAAAGTTTCTGATATATGGTAAGTTTCAATACATGGTAGCTATTATTATTTTTATTGCTTTTATTGGGCTATTGAGTAAGTTCCTAAGCAAAATAAGATAGTTGAAAGTTCCTCTTTACTAGAACTTCCAGCAAATAGGATAAAAGAAAGCAAGAAACTGCAATTAGCTTGAAATCTTCTATGTAAGGTTTGCAAATAATACTTCTACTAATAGTAATAATCATTGCAGTGACTCACATTTACTAGTACTTCCCATGCACTGACACTTCATTTCAGTTAAGTCAGTAAGTTCTCACAACAATACTATGAGATAGGTACTATTTTAATCTTCTATTCAGATAAGGAAACATGGCCTTAGAATGGTTAAGGTGCTTGTTCAAGGTCACACAAGTAGTGAGCCCCCAAGTGGATATCTGAATTCAGTCTCTGATGGGAATTGGCCTTAGGAGATATGAGTGAGAGGCTTGACAGAATAAGAAAAGCATATTGGGTTGGGTAAAAATTTTATTTGGGTTTTTCTGTAGGATGTTATAGAAAAGCTCAAATGAACTTTTTGGTCAACCCAATGGAATGGCATGTATATTGACCAACATGGAAAGAGGGTGGTTAAGAAAGTTAGAGTCTCTGAGTTCAAATCTCAGCTCAGCCACTTAAAAAGCTGCATAATCTCAAGCACCTCAAATTCTTCAACATAAAATAGGGCTAATTATGCTTATCCAATTGTCTTATTGTGGAGAATAAATGAGTTAATACATATAAAGTATTTAGAAGAGTGTCCAGCATATAGGAAGTGCTCAAAAATTGTCAGCTGTGATGCTGATAGAAAGCTGTAAACCAGATCCCAAGCTTTCTTTCCAGAATGACTCCTACTGTCAGGCCAGCTTCGTGAGTGTGCAACCTGTGTAGCCATATAAGATGCTGCTCTCAGAAGGACCCTGAAATTTGTTCAGTATTCTGTTGTCATCATCTTGAAATTTTTGATTATTTTTGAATTTGGGAAGGGCGTGGAGAGAGAGTTGTCTCCCTTCTCCCCCTGCATCCACTGATGCCTGACAGTTCATGCAGGGGCATCTCTTTTACACACACACACACACACACACACACACACACACACACTTCAGAACCTCCTTGACTGCTATGGACTCCAGTGGATCTCAAAGTGGAAGATAGTGCTATTCAGGTTAATTACTGTGTCAGTGAGGCCAACACACACCCACTTGACATTCCTGATTTATTGCCCAAAAGTGACTGCAATGCATAGTGGGCCCCAAGTCCTGCCTCTGTTATTGCACTGAAAACCTCCATTGACTTAAGCTGGCAGCCTGCACCGCTAATTGAGGACAGAATTTGGCCCCACGGGTTTTATATAGAACATTTTTCTTTATTTCTTGTTTTCATGGGTGTGTATTGTGGGCTGGGGATTATTTTTATGTTTTTCCACTTCCTGATTAGTTTTAGGACTTGTTTATTTGGAGACTGCTTTAATAAATGTGCACAGCAGGGTGAGTTAGTAACAAGGTTGGTGTATTTAACCAGGAACCACCTTTTTTTCAGTTTGTTGTTTGGTGTTTAACTTCAGGGCACAGTTGCTCCATTTCAGCACCAAATCTCTACCAGAGCTCACCTATCCTTGCTCTGGATGCCGTGATGCTTTAACTTCAGGGCAAGGCTCAGCTCCCATGTGGAACTCCACTGTCATACATCACCAGGGCACTTTTAAAGTGTTATTGAATTTTAATAACATTTGCCTGTCTGTTTCCTCTGCTAAACTGTGGGGCCCAGAGGGCAGGGACTTGCTCATCAGTGTCATTTCAGTGCCTAGAGTGACTCCTGTCACCAACACCTTCAATCAAGAAACATTTTCTGAGCATCTATTATGTGCCTGATATAATAATAGGTGTGACAAGACTGATGAGGTCCCTGTTTCAAGAGGGGCTTACACTCTATGAGTGAGACATAGGGATAGCTAAGCAAATAATTGCAGAGTAAGATTTTTTTAGATTTAGAGTTTTGGTTTTATTTTATTTTTTAAAATTCTTTTCCATTATGGCTTGTCACAGGATATTGAATATATTTCCCTGTGCTATACAGTAGGACCTTGTAGTTTATCCATTCTATATATAATAGCTTGCATCTGCCAGTCCCAAATTCCCAATCCATCCCTTCCCCAAAGATTGTTATTAAAAATAACCATGGAGGGTGCAGTAGAATGATTGTGTGTATGTGGTTGGTGGTCACGGAAGGGTTCTCAGTGGAGGTGGCTTCTCAGCTGAGACCTAAGGAACCAGCTAGGGGTTCCCTGGTGACTCAGTGGTGAAGAGTCTGCCTGCCAAGGCAGGAGACGGGGGTTCAATCACTATTGAAGATCCCTATACAGGAAGATCCCCATGGCTCAAAGCAACTAAGCCCGTGTGCCACAGAGCCAATGCTCCATAGCAAGGGAAGCCACCGCAATGAGAAGCTGGTGGACTGCAACTAGAGAGTAGCTCCTACTCGTTGCAACCAGAGAAAAACCCATGCAGCAGTGAAGCCCCAGAACAGACAAAAATAAATAAATAAATTTATATGTAAAGAATGGGCTTCCCTTGTGGCTCAGTTGGTACAGAATCCTCCTGCAATGCAAGAGATTGTCGGCAATGCAGGAGATGCGGGTTCAATCCCTGGGTTGGGAAGATCCCTTGGAGAAGGAAATGGCAACCCACTCCAGTATTCTTTCCTGGGAAATCGTATGGATGGAGGAAGCTGGTGGGTCACAGTCCATAGGGTCACAAAGAGTTGGACACAAGTTAGTGGCTAAACCACATGTATAAAGAAGAAACCAGCCACAGTGTTGTGTGGTTGCCTGGATGGGAGTGGAGTTTGGGGCAGAATGGATACTTGTATATATATGTTTGAGTCCCTTCCCTGTTCACTTGAAAATCCCACAACATTGTTAATTAGGTATACTGTAATATAGGATAAAAAGTTGAAAAAAAAAAAGGAAGGAACCAGCCGTATGCAGATGATCATTGCAGGAGGAGGCAGCATCTGAGACAAAGGCCCCAAAGTAGAAGGCAGCTGAGTTCAAGGGGCAGAGCACAGTGACCATGANAGGTCTCTGAGCTCAGCCCTGTTCTCTTCTCCTTCTGCACTCTCTAGGATACTCAGCATTAACATGACTTCACGCCCCCAGGTATCATGAATCTGTACTTCTAGCATGGCCTGCCCAGATGTGGTTTATCCAACTATCAGATCCCACCATAGCCACTCACCCCTGTGTCTTCTCATTGCCAACAATGACAGTTCTTCTGTAATCTCAAATTAATGTACTTACTCTGGGCCCCCTTGGCTTCCCAAATGGTGCCTGGTAAAGAATCTGTCTGTCAGTGCAGGAGATACAAGAGAGGCCAGTTCAATCCCTGGGTCGGGAAGATCCCCTGGGGTAGTAAATGGCAACCCACTCCAGTATTCTTGCCTGAAGAATCCCATGGACAGAGGAGCCTGACGGGCTACAGTCCGTGGGAGTCACAAAGACTCAGATGTGACTGAACACAGCACAATTTACAGTTACCTGGGCCCCCACCTCCAATCTCTCTGGCTCATTATTTATGGCACCCCAGCCTGAGCAATCTCTTGACCACCAGGACCATAATCTATCAATTCTTCCATGTTTGGACTCATCTCCTTACTGGCTTAGACTCCATACTCAATCAAGATAATCATATTACCCTGTATACTGTTGATGCCCTTCTCTCGTTTGCTCAGACTTCTTTGGTGAAACCACAATCTTGGTTAAATCCAGCTCTCTTCCTCCTCCACTTGTGCAGCTGAATCTGACTAGAGAAAAACACACAGCTACTCAGACTGGTCACACTTTACATTCATGACCGTGAACGTTTAGTGGCTTCTTAATGCTGCCAGGCAATCACTGTATTAGTTCCTGGTCCTTTTATTCCCTCAGTTAACTGATTTCCTACCCCCGTACTCACTCTCAGCTAATGACCTTGCCTCCCACTCTACTGAGAAAATTGATGTCATCAGAGGAGAAAGTCCACAGACTCCCACCCCACATCCACACACCTATGACCATCTGTACCCACAGACTTGACCTTGAAGGTTGCTGTCTTTTGTGAAGCCTTCCTAGGAAGGCTTCCCTGGGCTCCCAGAACACCTTGTGTATAACTTTTTGCAGGGGAAGAGACTGTCTTCATCTTTATTGTGGACCTAGTGCCTCCACAGTGCTTGGCACTGTGTGGTGAGTACATGCTTAGTTCTCTAGGAGAGTGAGTAGTGAGAGAGACGGTGGCTACTCTCCAGCAAATATCCCATGCACAGCTCATGTTCATGCTTCTCAGACCTTGTTGGGCTCTTGACTTCTGCAACTTTTCTCTCCTTCTATCTGAGGCCCCTTCAACTTCTGCAGGCTTACACTTGCACTCCCACCACCAAGCTCCTAAAATCATGTTGACTGTGGTAGAAGGGATGAAAGGAGCTCTTTTCTATCATCTTTGAGTCAAAATAACACCACCCATATCCCTTGGGTCCAAGTTCTGAAGACNCCAAGCTCCTAAAATCATGTTGACCGTGGTAGAAGGGATGAAAGGAGCTCTTTTCTATCATCTTTGAGTCAAAATAACACCACCCATATCCCTTGGGTCCAAGTTCTGAAGACTGCTCTTTTACCTTTTTTCAAAGATCCAGTCCGCACCCTCAGTTCTCTTTTAGCTGTTCAGAAATAACTATTGAATGAATAAAGGAAATGCATTTCTGCTAACACATTCTCATGGCTGGACACATATCACCACATCTGACTATAAGACAGATTGCAACATATAGTTTATCTATGTGTCCAGGAACAAGAGGAGAGCAGAGGTAGTGAGGTGAACCAGGGTCCTTTCTATATCCTCTCTGGGTAACTATTAATGTTTTCCAAGGAGCAGTAATTTGTTAATAGCTAAGATATGGCTTTAATTCCCTGTCTGACTTACTCTCCTGGTAAACTGGGATGGAGCTCATGGAATCACAAGGACTAACTTGGACCTATGAAGTTAGATCAAGCCATTTCCCCCTATACGCATGGATCCATACAGTCCTTTAGATACCGTGATGTTAATGACTAAAGAAGACGTAAAGCATAAGACCTCCTTACTGTACCTGCTATTTCTTCCAAGGACAGGGCCTCCTTTTGAAAAGAAAAAGATCAAAGCCCATCTGATTGCATCAGTCAAAAAACTGAAAAGAACAAGAAGAAAAGAAACTGTATTAATCAGGAATATTTCAGTTGCAGATAACAGAAGCCTAACTTACACCTTTTTTAAGAAAAGGGATATTAATCTGCTTAAGTACCCAGGAAGTCCATGAACAACAGCTAGCTTCAGGAATAGCTGGATCTAGTACTTCTAACAATGTTTATCATATCTCTGTCTTCTTTACATGTCTCTGCTTGGCTTAATTCTCAGGTAGTCTCCCTCCATGAATAGGCAAGATAGTCGCTGGCAGCCCCAAATAATTATATTTTTCAAGAACTGTGATAAAGTACCAGGAAAGACTTCTTGGTCTGACTGAGTTCATATGCTCACCTCTGAAGCTATCACTGTGACAAGTCAACCAGCTGAAAGACTCTATCAGCTAGGCTAAGGCTGCCACGAAGGCCCTGCCATATGTTGTGGGCAGGCAATTTGCAATTAGTGGACATACTGGCCCTACCTGAGATTCAAGGATTGAGCCAATATTATTATAAAATAGGTGAGGAATAAAAGGAAGAAAAAAAATTGAACACCCACAACAGAAGCTTTTAAAAAGCTATGAGACTATTGTGGAATACAGAGCTTTGGCCGTTTTCGCTCCTCAAATATGCTCAAAAGATGGCCATTCTATCCCTTACTCGAAGCTTCTTAACTGCCTAGTCTCCCTGTTTCCTAGACTTCCAATCATTGAACCTAGGCGTTATGTATTCAATAGCCTGATAACACTAATTGTTGGTTTGGTGGGTGACTTTTAAATCACATATCCTTGTTTTCCCCTATCCACATCCCACTGCTGATTCCTGCGTCAGGGTGCAATTGTCTTGAATGGGACAAGGTTAGCACCTCTGTTTTTGATGTAATGCTTGGACTAATTTTTGGATATGTTAGTACATTAAAATAGTATTTCAACTGGTAAGATGATGCATGAGGAACACTGTTTCTTTTCTGTTCTCTTAAACATTCTTTTTTCTTAAACTTTCAGTTTAAAAATATTGATATTTTCAGATTCTTTTCTAATAATTAATATGTTTTCATTAAGAAAAATCTGGAAAATATAAGAGTATGAGAAAGAAAAAAATCTACATCTCCTATTTCCTCATCCTAGTGACAATAAATGTTGAGTTGGATGTGACTGAGCACATGGTGAGAATAAATGTTAAAATTATTACATATTTCTTTCTGGATTTTTTTTTTAATTTTTATTTATTTTTTTTTCTTTCTGGATTTTTAAATAGGTGCAAGTATGTATATATATGTGTGTGTGATTAATTATTAAATTGAAACTATATTCTCTCTAAATATATTGTTTAAATCTATTCATCTGCTTAATATGACAGGTAATATTTCTATATCATTAAATATTCTTCTAAAAGATGATTTTAGTGACTTTAGAGTTCATACAATATATGGGGCTTCCCTGATGGCTCAGCAGGTAAAGAATCTGCCTTCAATGCAGGAGACAGAGGAAATGTGAGTTTGATCCCTGAGTTGGGAAGATTCCCTGGAGGAAGAAACAGCAACTCACTCCAGTATTCTTGCCTAAAAAATATATGGATGCTACTAAATGTATTTAATTAATTCTCTATTTTGGATGTTTAGGTTGTTTACAATGTTGTCTGGTAAATAACACTATATGCATCTTTGATTTTTCAAATCTTTGGGTGTGTTTTTAGATAAATCCCTGGACACTGACTCCCTAATTGTTTTAGGATTTTTATACATATTTAAGCTAGTAGCAGAAATGTTATATTGCTTTGCACTCACTCCTACGGAGTATGTATAAGCACGTATATTTCCCTTTACCTTCTCCAAAGCTGAATGGCAACATTTAAAGCTTGTTAATTTGATAGGGGGTGGGGGGAAAAGGTATCTCACTTTTACTTTGTTTTACTTTGCTTTTCCATTGTGTAAAATTGAGGTATAGTTGATTTATAATATTATATAAGTTTTAGGTATAAAACAGTGGTTCACAATTTTTAAAGGTAATACTCCAGTTGTAGAATCTGCCTGCAATGAGGGAGACCCAGGTTCAATCCCTGGGTTGGGAAGATGTCTTGGAGAAGAGAATGGCTACCTACTCCTGTGTTTTTGCCTGGAGAATTCCATGGACAGAGAAGCCTGGCAGGCTATAGTCCATGGGGCTGCAAAGATTTGGAAATGACTAAACGACTGACACACATTACACCTGGTTATATTTATTATAAAATACTGGCTCTATTACCTGTGTTGTACAATATATACTTGTGGCTTATTTATCGTACATGTAGTAGTTTAGTTTGTACCTCTCAATCCCCCACCTCTATCTTGTCCCTCCCCTTTTCCCTCCCTTCACTGTAGCTGCTAGTTTGTTCTCTGTGAGTCTATTTTTCCTTATATTCACTAGTTTGTTTTATTTTTTAGATTCTACAGATGAGTGATATCATACAGTATTGGAGAAGGAAATGGCAACCCACCCCCGTATTCTTGCCTGGAGAATCCCAGGGACGGGGGAGCCTGGTGGGTTGCACAGAGTTGGACACAACTGAAACGACTTAGCAGCAGCAGCAGCATACAGTATTTGTCTGATTTATTTTACTAATCATAATACCCTCCAAGTCCATCCATTTTGTTGCAAGTAGAAAATTTCATTCTAATGGCTGAACAATATTCCATTATGTGTGTGTATGTATAAACATATATATCACATTTTCTTTATCCACTCATCTAGCAATGAAGGATATAGATTGTTTCCATATCTTAGCTACTGTAAAAAATACTGCTATGAACATTGGGGTGCATATATCTTTTTAAATTAATGTTTTCATTTTCTTCAGATATAAACTCAAGAGTGGAATTGTTGGATCAAATGATAGTTCTGTTTTTAGCTTTTTGAGGCAATTCCATACGATTTCCACAGTGGCTGCACCAATTTACATTCCCATCAACAGTGCACAGAATTCCCTTTTCTACACATCCTCACCAACATTTGTTATTTATGGTCTTTTTGATGATAAGCATTCTGGCAGATGTCAGGAGATATCTCACTGTAGATTTGACTTGCATTTCTCTGATGAATAATGGTGCTGAGTATCTTTGCATGTTCCTATTGGCCATCTCTATATCTTCTTTGGAAAAATGTCTATTCAGGTATTTTGCCAATTTTTAAATCAGGATTTTTGATGTTGAGTTGTGTAAGCTGTTTATATGTTTTGGATTTTGACCCTATTGGTCATATCATTTGCAAATATTTTCTCCCTTTAAGTAGGTTGTCTTCTCCTTTTGTGAATGGTTTCCTTTGCTGTGCAAAAGCCTTTAAATTTAATTAGGTCCCACTGGTTTGTTTTTGCTTTTGTTCTCTCTCTTTTGTTTTCATTTATATACCTTTATTCCTGGTGAATTTGCCCACTCTTTGGGCATGTGTTTATTGGCCATTTGTGTTCTTTCTGTGGAATGTCTGCTAATTGTCTTTGTCTATATTTGGCGTGTTTGTCTTTTCCATTTTGAACAACAACACTTTGGTGACAGACCACTTGGTGGAACTAGACACTTGTCTGGGAGACAGAACTACTGGGTTTTGCAATTTCCCCATCTATGGAATTAGGCTTCCCTGGTGCTTCAGCTGGTCAAGAATCCACCTGCAATGCAGGAGACCTGGTTCAATTCCTGGGTCAGGAAGATCCCCTGAAGAAGGGATAGGCTACCCACGCCAGTATTCTTGGACTTCCCTTGTGGCTCAGCTGGTAAATAATCTGCCTGCAATGTGGGAGACCTGATTTTGATACCTGGGTTGGGAAGATCCCCTGGAGAAGGGAAAGGCTACCCACTCCAGTATTATGGCCTGGAGAATTCCAGGGACTGTATAGTCCATGGGGTCATAAATAGTGGTACACTTTTTGCGACTTTCATTTTCAAGATGGGATTAATGTCAGGTGGATTCATAATCCAATTTAGTGGGTCAAAATAGTCAAGTATTAGCCATGTCAGACAGTTCAACCTGTAGACCTTATCTTGCCTCTCTCATGAAGGGTTTAGGAGACTCATACGAGTTGAGTGTGCAAATACTTTATGAGCAACAAGTGTCAGTCAAAGTAAGGAGTTCACTCAGAATCCATAGCATTTGCCTATAGAATCTGGTTTATTTCTCACCACACACCTGGTAAGTAAATATTCTTTCCTCATGTAGCAGGTGAGAAAACTATCCCTGCAAGTTTGTTACACAGCTCACAAGGAGCAGGGCCAGATGTTAGCCTGGGCTATCTGACACCCTGGCCCATGATCTTTCTGTTGTGTGACCCTGCTTCCCTCCAAGTCCTTTATAAAGGCAAGTCAGCTAACATCTGCCCCAGCATAATTTACTTGCATAGCACACAAAGCAAGGACATTAGCCAAAGCTGTGCAGACACAGCTTGGATCAGCACAGTAACTGACCAACTCTCATTAACAACATAAAGAACAGTATTGAGTTGTGATTATTATCTTTCAAAATGATTGTATTTTATAGACAAGCAATTCTGGGCACCTATAGATGTGTTTGGTTTGTAGGGCTAAAGGTCATAGTGATTTGAAATGGCCATCTTGAGTAATTCCTTAGGTCATTCTCATTTACAGTTGCTTGGGTTATGACAAGACAGATTCACAGCCCTTGTAATGATGCTTCTAGAATTGTCAACTTTCCAAAGATGTATCACATACTTCCTAGTCCCTTACCTCTCCATCTGGGCATGTGAGAATAAACAAAACCCCTGGAAGAATAATATTTCTAGAAATATGAGGAAAAAGTTAATTTCTTCATTTTATATCCAGATGTTTTCCAGCAGGAAGGAAAATCTCCATAGAATGCAAGTTTCCCAAACAAATAAAACTTCCAAAAGAATTTTCCTTTTAGCAGATCTCATTGTATTACTTGCAAACTAGCTGGTGAATAAAAGATGCTTTGAAGTTTGCATAGTCAATTAAATGTGTATCTGAGGGATAAGAAAACACATTTGTAAGCTGTTAATAGGTATTTTTTTTCCTTGATCATCTCCTATGCTTAGTTAATCTTTATATGTAAGACTTAGGTAACCAAAGCAGAAATTAAAATTTATAAGAAAAAAAAAAAATCCTGGGCCAGAAACTGTGGAGATGCCAAAATGAAGGTGTCTCAGTCCTTGACCTAAGTGGTCTTGAAAATCAGGAAAGGGATTAAGTCGATAGTAGAAATTTGTAAATTGATGCCTGAGCAACAAACAAAATGCTGTGGGAACTGAAGTGGGAAGAGGTCATATGTGTCTGGGGAGACCAGAGCAGACTCTGAAGAAGAGGTGGCATATGGGATGGGAAGGCTGGGAAGAATGAGGTTGGAGGTAGAGGGTTCCAGGTAAAGGACACAGAAGAAGCAAATTAAGAGTTCCCAGTTGGCACAGGAGTTGTCTGGCTAGAGTGGTAGGTGGAGGGGACAGTGGGAGCTCAAGCTGGAGGAGGGACCGCTTGGAAAATGACCCCCGTAGGGATGCCTCATTCCCTTTGCTTTTGCCACATTCCCAGTGCCTGCTATGGGGTCTTCACAGAGGTGCATCAGGATATTGGTAAACTCAACAATGCCGCAAAGGGAGGAATGAAAGAAAGAAGACCCCTTTATTAAGGAGGTGAAAGTCTTTCAGGTTTGTGGCAGCACATTCTTTTGTCTGATTCATTCTCTAGACCATTTGTAAGTTGGTATATTTATCTCCTAGTACAATAGCAGCTCTCTTTTCAGACCAGTAGTTGGTTACTTGAAAAAATCAGTTAGAATTATAGATAAACATACATTTATACCTTGAATGTTTTAATTTTATCTTAACATGATAAATGTACTTTTAAGTACCATTTTTTAAAAAACAATATCTAGGGCCAAGGCTCTTCCTTTGAATAGAAGTACGCCAACTGGAGTTCTCCCACCATTTGCTATGGGTCACGCTCACAACCCAATAGCTGTGATTTCCAGCTGAGGTTCCTTCAAAGTGTGACACCGATTGAAAGACCCCTGTGAAGCAGTCTGAATCAGAATTGTTGTGGATTTTTACTCTTTTGCCCAGGTCCTTTACATTTGTCTTGCCCATACCTCATTAGGCAGTAATTCACTTTAGTAACTGCCCTTACCACTTCTTTCCAGATAATTCTACTTCATTTTCATAGAAACAACCTTTTTTTTTTCTGGGTTCATATTTCATCAGGTTACATAATAATGGTCACAATTACATAATTATATCAACAAGGAAATTTGAAGTGAGGAGTCTAAGAAATAGCACAACTGATTCTTGAGATGCACCTGACTCGCACTGCAGGAGTAGAAATGCACAGGTGAACTGGGGTAACCTCTGCCTTGATAGTGTTCAAGGGCCCAGGGCCTCCATCAGGTCCTCCACTGGGACCAGAGAATGCCTTTGAGTTGGGGAGCTGGTTTCTCTTGAATTGGGTGAACTTTGAGGGTTGCATTCTCGCTTCTTACTACAGAGCACTGAAACCTCAGCCATGCCTGATGTGTGTCTTGCAAACTCGACAACGAGCTGATCTGCCTTGGAGGTCACCCAGGGTGCCTAATCTGAGAAATGCCAAGGAGAGGCAGATCTCCCACTTTGACTTATTGCAGGGTCCCATGGGGTGAACCTCACAGCTGGTGTGGGAGTGAAGCTCCAGGGTATGTAATTGTTTTTGCATAAATCAGTCCAAAGTGGGGAGGAAGGCTCTTGGGGATCATGGAACAGTGCTTGGCATGTTGCTAATACGTATTAAATAGCTCCAAATAAAAATGGACATGGCTTTCTGCTACACTAGGCAGATTGCTTGACTCTCTGGGAGTTGTTGTTGGAGGAGAAAAATGAAGGCTTCCAAGACTGGCTGGTGTCCTAGCAAAATTCTCTTTCACTTGTTGAGGGGATGGGTTCCCTGCAGGAAGGAAGGTAAGCAGACCCACCTGCTCATGCCAGGCCAAAGCCCCAAACCCTGATGATTCTTGACCCACTAGGAATAGACACACAGTGACCTCCTAAGGAGAGGTATGTGGTGGGGTTTAGGAGCTAGCCATCCTATCCTTCTGAACTGACCATATAACCTAAAAAAAAAAAATCCTTTGATCCCTGAATGCCTGCTGATTTTTTTTCCCCCTGTAAAATGAAGGTAAACTGAAAGGATTTGTGAAAGTCATACAGTTTATCACACTACAGTCCATGGGTTTCTTAAGGCATCAATCACTCAGTTCATTCTGGGGCAAGCTTGGTGCACACATCTCCCTTCCCACCCTCTCTTCACTTGAAGGAACTGAGGGTGAGATGCCTGATCCCTGTCTCCCCATTGATCCACCCACCCGGGGTTAATTAGTGCCTCTGCCCTTGAAAANTGGTGCACACATCTCCCTTCCCACCCTCTCTTCACTTGAAGGAACTGAGGGTGAGATGCCTGATCCCTGTCTCCCCATTGATCCACCCACCCGGGGTTAATTAGTGCCTCTGCCCTTGAAAATGATCCTGCCCCTCGAGACTACCCTTGGGGCCTGAAGATCACTGCCTAGAAGAATATGGTGAGTCAAGGAGCTGGAAGACTGAGGGTTTTTTGTTTGTTTTTTCATCTTCTGACTACTCCTACTGCTCCCTACCGTTCTTTAAACACCCAGCACCTCAGTCTGCTCGAGTCTCCCATTGTTAAGCAGAGGTGTAGAGCCTCTCTCTACAGGGCAGCCACAGCCTTTCTCTGATCACGTTCTCATCTGAAGTCAGGCGGCAGGACAGGCAAAACAGGAACCCAGCTCAACGGTGCCTCCAGGAGCCCAGGCGCTGTGATTCATCCCCTGGAGCTGGGAGAGACCTTGGACAAGCTGCCTAGTGAGTCAGCTGATGCAATGCACTGTTACAGTGTGCGAAATGCCACTGCCTTTGAGATGAGCAAAGCAAAACTTGGGCAAACAAAAAATGATTTCTTTCCAACAAATAGATGGTGTTTAAATCTGATAAGGAACAAGCAAACCTGTAGTTAGTACTGGCTCAGGCCCAGAAAACGGTTTAGCATGTGTTTCTGGAAGTTGTATAAAAGAAAGCTTTCTTTAGGGCCACCTTTGAAAGTTGGGGTTGGAGTGAGGAAGGGGTGGGAAGCAGAGACACAAGCTGGGGGGATGGGGTTCTGAGGACTGGCAGGGCTGGAAGGGCCCGGGGCGGCGAGGACCAGGCGGCATTGCCATCTGGCTGGGGTTTCATGTGCTTTGGAAAGTGAGCTGGTGTTCTGAAGGCAAGGCAAGAAGGTTCCCAGTGCCAGGGAACAGAGTAAATGAGAACTTGTCTCTAGGCCACGAATTCTGGAATTTCCCATAATTAACATTCCAGCTGAACATTCAAAAGGCCCAGACCTCTGGTAGGCCTATAAATTAAAATAGGATAAAGTATTTAGAGTCTAGTTATGAGGGTAATGGTCTGGGAAACCTTTGCATTTGTCATCCATGAATTGTGACTCAGTGTTTGCACCTGTCAAGTGGCAATAGATTTAGAAATTTAAAAAAAAACATTAATGCTGATGGGGATCTTAGGGTTAATCTGCTCTAAGTCCTTTATTTTAGAGAAAAGGATCCTGAAGCCAGAAAGGTGAAGCTTATTACTGTAATAACATTAATATTAATAATATTAATAGTATTGACTCTGCTGAATGCCCTAGTGTAGAAATTCATTTATCAATACAAATTCTTCCTGAAAGGTTATTGGTACTACCCCTACCTTACAGATAAGTAAACTGAGACTTTTTGCTACCCCATGGGCTGTAGCCCACCTAGCTCCTTCATCCATTTCTAGGCAAGAGTACTGGAGTGGGTTGCCATTTCCTTCTCCAGGGGATCTTCCCAACCCAGGGACTGAACCTGGGTCTTCTGCATGTTGGGCAGATGCTTTACCATCTGAGCCATCAGGGAATCCCTAAATTGAGACTTACAGAGGCTGAGCATCTTGTCAGGGTCATATGGCTAGCAGTGGGCTTCAGATCAAGTCTAGTGGATTCTAGATTCCAAGATCTTAGAGAAGTAGTTCATAGCTGCTTATGTAGAAAATGTTTCTTTTTCGTATCTCCAGAGTCTGGAGAAGGTCAGAAAGGTGAGATGTAAGAGAGATAATGATGGTTTTTTAAACAACTTATGCTGCTTTGTCTGACAATAAGGATAACTGAGGAAAAGTGCTGACTATGTGTTAGATACTATATGAAGTTGTTTACCGGAATTACACCAATCATTGAATCTCACCTCTCTGAGATAGGTGATGTTATTATTGCTGTTTTGTGGATTAGTAACCTGAGGTGCAGAGTTGAGTCAAGGTCACAGAGGTAGTAAATGATAGAGTCAGAATTTGAAGCACAGTCCTAACTTCTATGAGTGCATACGTCTGCTGCTGCTGCTGCTAAGTCGCGTCAGTTGTGTCCGACTCTGTGCGACCCCATAGACGGCAGCCCACCAGGCTCCCCTGTCCCTGGGATTCTCCCGGCAAGAGTACTGGAGTGGGTTGCCAGTGCCTTCTCCAGCAAATGTCTGACATGTCTGCTATTGATATTTGCTTCCACAAAAATACCATAACATGGCAATTATGTTTATTATGATGACCTTGATCATTAAAGACAGATTAAAATGTAATCACATCTTTGTTGGGAAATGCAGTCTTTGTACTCAAGTGTTTTGGAGATGGGTGGTTCATCTAGCCTCCAGATAACAATTCTGTATTAATATCTAAAATCCTGAGCATTCACCCACAAGGATCTATTTGCTTAGGTTAAAGGGATTGACCCAGCTACAGTTCACCCTTGTCCTGCCCCTTTCTTTTCAGAACTGGAAGGAAATCCTGTCCTACTATTAGTCCCAGACTTCTCTTCAGTTTGAATGGTTGTATTAGAAGACATCTTGCAGATGGGGACACGTGTGAGGTTTTGTGAAATAGTGGCATCCATTGGGGTTGAAAGGTATAGAATGAAATTACTTAAAATAAAAGTTCTTTTCCAAATGATTTCATGTGTAAGACCTAAATTATTCATTTGAGAAATTAACGAGTTTAGATTGCAGAAGTTACTGTAGGTTTTTTTCTTTCTTTCTCTTTTGCCTCTAATGGATAATTTGAAGGAATTGGCTTTTGTATTAAGAAGGTAAAACACGAGTTGACAAAACTGCCATCTGATTTTACCACCCAATGGAAGGGCTGTTAGAAAAAGGGTTGTCTGATAAGTCTTAGATCCCAAGATGCTTGAGGGCAGGAGCTATATGCTAAACATATATGCTATTCTATTTTTCTGTTTAATGCAGATCTTGCACAACTGGACACCATACACTTTCCTGTTAAATGATATGTGGGAGTTGATTTGAGAAGCAAAAGCCCCAGCTATGGACTTCCCTGGTGGCTCAGACGGTAAAGCGTCTCTCTACAATGTGGGAGACCCAGGTTCAATCCCTGGGTTGGGAAGATCCCCTGGAGAAGGAAATGGCAATCCACTCCAGGACTATTGCCTGGAAAATCCCATGGACAGAGGATCCTGGTAGGCTACAGCCCATGAGGTCGCAAAGAGTTGGACACGACTGAGCAACTTCACTTCAGAGCATTGCCCTCCTCCTGGGCCTTTGTGTTGGCTGTCTGCCTACATCTAGTCCTGGGCTGGATGGTCATCCCCAAAGGACATGGATATGGATGGATTGGGTTAGTAAAGCTGGTAACGTGATGATGCATTTTCTGGCTTCCGAGTGTTGTGTGCATCTTATTGCTCCTATCTGAAGGCAGTGCCCTGCTTCTGGAATGAGGCCCGCTGAGTCATACCAGAGCTCTCAGCTTTTCCTCCTATGTGGTAATACCTATATCTGAGCACGAAATTGGTCCCAGGTGTGTCTATCCATGGTCTCTACATGAATAACCCCATTCTTTTGTTTATTTACTCATTCAATTTTTCTACCTATCCTCAACTTTGTAAAAAAAAAAAAAAATCATTCCTTCACTCTTTATTAGCAACCTATGTCCCCTTCCTTTTCTTCACTTTGTTTTTACATTTTCTAAGGGGAAGTATTGTGTTAAAATTGTCATAGCTATGATTTATTGTCCTCTGTGTATCTGGATCTATGCTTGGGACTTTAAATAAAAAATTATTTGTAAGAATTGTCATCACTGAACTTATTATATGTAAGGTCCTGTGCTAAGTGCTTTACAGACTTCATTTAATCTTTGCAACAAGCTTATGAATAGTATTATTAAATCTATTTTATAAATGAGAAGATGGAGGATCAGTGAAGTTAACTAACTTGCTCAAAGTTATCCAGAGAAGGCAATGACAACCCACTCCAGTACTCTTGCCTGGAAAATCCCATGGATGGAGGAGCCTGGTAGGCTACAGTCCATGGAGTCGCGAAGAGTCCGACACAACTGAGTGACTTCACTTTCACTTTTCACTGTCATGCATTGGAGAAGGAAATGGCAACCCACTCCAGTGTTCTTGCCTGGAGAATCCCA
>SJYW01039118.1:176806-252711 GCA_006410735.1 Raphicerus campestris
ACTCTCCAAATGCCTTTGAGAAAGATAGACTCTGAATTACCTACCATCATCTACTCATTTGCTTCCTTCTCAGGAACAGAGAGACAGGCAGAATTACTCAGGCCACGTGTAATGCCCAAGCAAGTCCCATGGTTTAGTACATTGGTTTACCAACTTCTTTAACCTTAGTATTCTTTCTTCAGATTTTATATGGTAACTCAGTTTGTACAAGAGTCCCAGACAGAACTATTGTGTCTGAACTAAGGATGGTGAACCAGTGCCCTTTCTGTACCCACTGCTCTGCCTCCATGAGCCCTGGTTTCTTCAGCTCCTTCATCAAAATTTGAAGGACACTGGAAAGCACAGCTGCAATGTCACTGATCTCATCCTAAGTCAGGAACACATGGCAACCATCCCCAAGTGGATAGTTATTTGTCCTATCTCTGCATTTATTAGGCATTACATTATTCCAGAACATCAGTGATTGTGAAAAGTATTGTTGTTATCCCAGCCAAAGACCCATTTTCTATGCTCATCTTTCTATAGATATCATTAAAAGAAATTTCTTGGCAAGATCAAATTAATAAGCACTCATCTCTTGTCTATCAGTCCCCAGAATCCAAAATTCAATATGACAAGGTAACTTCAGTTATGATTTACATATATTTTTCTAAGTTTCCTAAGTGACTTAAATCCAGTCACTTAGGGCCGCTCCAAGACCATAGTAAAACAACCTCCCTCAGGAACTCAAGCCATAGACATATCATAAACACAGGTTACTCTAGGGTTTACTAAGCAACTGGAATAAGCCACTGCTCACTTTCTTCCTACAGACAGCTCGGAGGACATGTCACTCATGAACCTCAGTTTCTGGATTCCCTTGTATAAAACCAAAAGAGATCATAGATAACTCACTGCAAAATTCTCATGCAAAATTTAGAGTATCATGAAGACACATGTGAAGTTTTCTGGCTGCATCTACTATCTTTAATAACTTTTTATTATCAAATTAATTTTCTGAATTTGACCTCCAGAGATAATGATGGGAAAATCTGGCCCTTCTGAAGTGAAGGAGGTGGGAAAGATTTCATATACATCTTTTAGGTTATGAGTTTCTGGGACTATGGCAAAGTATCCTATGTGTTCACAAATCCCGCATCTTCGTCTTTTAGCCGCACACCTATGCGTTTCCAAGCCTGCTGTGCAGTTGTGCGTGTGCATGCGTCCTCAGTCACTCAGTCATGTCCAGTTCTTTGCAAGCCCATTATGACCAACCTAGATAGCATATTCAAAAGCAGAGACATTACTTTGCCGACTAAGGTCCATCTAGTCAAGGCTATGGTTTTTCCTGTGGTCATGTATGGATGTGAGAGTTGGACTGTGAAGAAGGCTGAGCACTGAAGAATTGATGCTTTTGAATTGTGGTGTTGGAGAAGACTCTTGAGAGTCCCTTGGACTGCAAGGAGATCCAACCAGTCCATTCTGAAGGAGATCAGCCCTGGGATTTCTTTGGAAGGAATGATGCTAAAGCTGAAACTCCAGTACTTTGGCCACCTCATGCAAAGAGTTGACTCATTGGAAAAGACTCCGATGCTGGGAGGGATTGAGGGCAGGAGAAGAAGGGGACGACCGAGGATGAGATGGCTGGATGGCATCACTGACTCGATGGAGGTGAGTCTGAGTGAACTCCAGGAGTTGGTGATGGACAGGAAGGCCTGGCGTGCTGCGATTCATGGGGTCGGAAAGAGTCGGACACAACTGAGCGACTGAACTGAACTGAACTGCAGCTTGTCAGGCTCCTCTGTCTATGGGATTTCCCAGCCAAGAATACTGGAGTGGGTTGCCATTTCCTTCTCCAGGGGATCTTCCTGACCCAGGAGTCAAAACTGAGTCTCCTGCACTGGCAGGTGGACTCTACAGAGTCACCTGGGAAGCCTGCTGTGCAGTTAGGTGGCATCATATCACTGAGTTCTGGCCTATAGATGTTGGCAGAAGTGATGTGTGCCATTTCTAGGCTGACCCATAAAATCACCCTACACACCCTCAGTGGTTTCTCCTCTTATATTTTCTGGCTAAGGGGAAAGGACGCTGAGAGTTTAGAAGAAGGTAGAACCAGAGGATGGAAAAAGTCTGAGTCTCCCAAAGACTATGCAGAGCAAACCCTCCCTCACCAATCTGAACTGGACTGAAATGAGTGAGAAACAAAATTTTACTGTGCAAAGCCTCTGAGATTTGGGGCATGCCTGTTACAGGACTTAGTTTACTCCAGCTAACACAGAGGTACAGTGAAAAGAACATAAGAATTAGTGTCATACAATTCTGGGTTCTACACAAACTTTTCCACTTACCAGCTGTGTGACCTTGCGTAAATTACTTAACCTCTCAGAGTTTCAACTTCATTTGTAAAATGGGAATATAATAACACTTACCTCATAGGATTGTGGGAGAATGCTATGAAAACATATGTGTATAGTGTCTGTTACATAGCAGGTGTAGCAAGATTACAAATTTACTCACACGATCCAATTGTACAAAGAAAGTGTAATTTCTTTATTTCTCTATAACTGACTGAATTTTTTTCAAGAACCTTCAGCCCTGCGGTAAGCAGGGAAACAAACGTGAACTTTAAATGAGCCAATTAACAATATGTCAATCTCCTTTGGTTTAAAATGATCTCTTTCAGGTAAATGCTCAGGTTTTCAAAATCTTCCTCTTCAAGCTGGGAGATGGGGGAGTTTCCTCTGTTGGCATAGCAACGGGGTGTGGTCCCAGCAGTCTTCATACAGGCTCTTGGCTGCTCTCTGAGTCTTCACTGGCCTCGTGGGCTCTTGTCTTTGGCCTGTATTGCTCAGCTGGCATCTGCTCTTGGAAACCTGAGACTCTTCTCTCTTAGCTTGGTATTGGCCTGAGGGCCTCTCCTTTGACCCAGCAGTGCTGGGTAGCCCTCCAAAGTTTGGCTGTGACTCTCCCCTTGCTCACTGGCCTGGCTACCCTTGTCCACAGGGCCATTTTGCTCTACCCTGACACTCCTCTGGTGAACCAACTGCCTCACAAGTCAGTCACTTTCAGTTCCTTCTCTAGAGCATCCAGGAACTTTTGAACACTTTCTAAATAAGGAGGAAACTCCAGAAAACATAGTTCAGTTCAGTTCAGTTCAGTCGCTCAGTTGTGTCCGACTCTTTGTGACCCCATGAACTGCAGCACGCCAANGAACACTTTCTAAATAAGGAGGAAACTCCAGAAAACATAGTTCAGTTCAGTTCAGTTCAGTCGCTCAGTTGTGTCCGACTCTTTGTGACCCCATGAATTGCAGCACGCCAAGGCCTCCCTGTCCATCACCAACTCCCAGAGTTCACTCAGACTCATGTCCATCGAGTCAATGATGCCATCCAGCCATCTCATCCTCTGTCGTCCCCTTCTCCTCCTGCCCCCAATCCCTCCCAGCATCAGAGTCTTTTCCAATGAGTCAATTCTTCTCGTGAGGTAGCCAAAGTACTGGAGTTTCTGCTTTAGCATCATGCCTTCCAACTCTGTCCCTCTCAAAGATTAACCATGATTTTGCTCTGCTATGGTCATCATATGCTAGCATGGGGTTGNTCGTGAGGTAGCCAAAGTACTGGAGTTTCTGCTTTAGCATCATGCCTTCCAACTCTCTCCCTCTCAAAGATTAACCATGATTTTGCTCTGCTATGGTCATCATATGCTGGCATGGGGTGGGGGCCATACTCTGCAAGACAATCCCTCCCAGGAGATTTAGGCAAAGGCCTCTCTGCTTTTGGCATTTGTGGCTGACAGACTCTAGGATGACCTCCTATGATCCTTGCCTCCTAGCTTTCATGCCCTTGTGTAACCTCCTCTTCTTGCATGTGGGTGGGCAGCCCTGTGATTGTGTTTCATATATAAAGCTTCATCTTGCTGGCAGATCATTCCACAGGCTTTTCTTGCTGACCTGATGAAATGGCCATGGCCATGTTGATAATGGCAGGGAATTCTAGATGAACGCTAGGAATTGTGGGTGAATTCTAGAATCTGATGGGCTGGAGAGTCTATAAAGGTCAATAAGAAGCCAGAATCCTAAGTGAATTCCTCCTCAGAAAGTCTTCAGATGAGAACACAGCTTTGTGACATCTTGATTACAGCCTTGTGAGATGCTTAAGGAAAGACCCTGTGGGATATTAAATGCACGTGATTTAAGCTGCTAAGTTTGTAGTAACTTGTGCAGCAGTGACTAACTGTGAAGAACTTGGGCTCAGAGAAACTGTTCACAGCATGCGTGACTCATCATCTATCCTCTTCTCCCTTTGTCCTTTTATGCTTCCCACAACCCACAGGGGGATAGAAGGACAGATTTTAATTTTCCTTTTCACTCTAGTGGGAGGACTCCTCTTTCTCTCCCTCCCCCCAACACACAGCATTACTTCCTCCTGCCTGAAGTGACATTCATTTTTCTCTACATCCTTTGTGATCAAGATACAGAGTGGCTGCTATGAAACAGTTTAGAAGAAGAGGTAAATGGTATACAGAGGACTGATATCTTAAAAATATTATCCTTATGACATAGATCATTATAGATGGTTTCCTCACCTTTAGACTCAATTGATATGAACCTCATTGTTTTCCAGGTCAGAAAGTTACTCAAACCATCTTCCACCCTAACTTTCTCTTGAGTTTTTCCCTTTCTCAAACTTCTCTTGGCATGAAAGAGGCTGTCAAAGCTGGGTGACCACCCACTGATATAAATATGGCTTGCTATAAATGCTCAGGGAGTCTGGTTTCCCATGGGAATGCATCTGTTGGAAAGATCATCAGGATAAGCAACTATCTAGTTTGGGTTCATGGGCCACAGTCTTGGGGTATTAGAGCTGAAGAAATGTAAAGTCCAAACATTCTCATTTTATAGAAAAAGGAAATTGAGGCTCAGGGAAGTGAAATGACTTGCAAAACCCCATCACGTTGGTTATTCCAAAGCTGGAACCAGAATATGAGCATTCCTATAAGCAGTCTATGCACCAGTTAAGATATCACGTACAACTACAAATACGTGTGCAGCGGAAAATTCTTTATGAAGCAACTTTTGTCAGAGTGGATTATTTTTTTAGGTCCACTTTCTCAAGACCTCTTCTTTTTGCAAGAATTAAGTTTTTATCCTTTTCTGTTATTAAAAGAAATCTTCTCAGGAAAAGTCAAAGAATAGCTGCTTTCCTCTGAGCTGCTAAATGGTGATAACAGCTGTAGGAATTCGTCCCCTCACACTCCAGGGAGTGAGCCATGGGGCATTTACAAATTTTGGGTTCCAGTGGAGTTGTCTAGACCTGGGCAGTCTGCTAACCTTGGCCGGAGACAGAATTTTGAAACTGTGCTTTTATGTATAGTCTCTTCTTTCTCTCTCTTTTTTCCTCTTAAGAAGGGGAGCTAGACTTTATTTTTTCTTTTTAGCCTTGAGTTTTGACAAAGCCCTGGAAATATGAATACAGCCTTTGTGAAAATGAGTGAGAATCTTCTTTTAAAACAATTCTTTTATCATTTTTATTCATTTTGCAGAGATTCTTTTCATCCATAGAACTAGCAAACAGTTTGGGTCATAGAGAATAACCTTTTGAAAGCATGTTGTTATTTTATTCTTAATTCTCCTAAGAGACCACCCTGCAAACGAGTAGCTTGAGACATTGCAAAGGCTGCTTTGTTTTATCCTTTCCGGGTCCTAACAACAGTGGGTTTATGACATCAGCGTGGTGCCACTTTCTGGTTTTATGTGAGATGGTGTGGCGTGGGCGTAAGACCTCTGGTTGTGGAGTCAGGCAGACCAAGGTTCAGAGCTCTGTGAACTGAGGTGACTTATTTTGCTCCTTTGTCTTAGTTTCCTCCAGTGTAAAGTGAAGGAGGAATAATAGTGCTTGGCTTGTGTGCCTGTGCTCAGCGGCTTCAGTCGTCTCCGACTGTTTTGCAACCCCATGGACCATAACCCACCAGGCTCCTCTGCCCATGGGATTTTCCACGCAAGAATACTGGAGTGGGTTGCCATTTCCTCCTCCAGGGGATCTTCCTGACCCGGGGATGGAACCCGAGTTTCCTGTGTCTCCTGCGTTGCAGACAGAGTCAGTATTCTTGCCTGGAGAATTCCATGGACAGAGGAGCCTGGCGCGCTGCATTTCATGGGGTCTCAAAGAGTCAGATACTACGACTGGGTGACTAACACTTTCACTTTCTTTACCACCGAGCTATAGCGGAATAGAATGTTAGGAACATTAAGTGAAGATACGAAACAGAGCATACCTATCACAGGGTCTGGAACACAGTCAGCGCTGTCATAAGGTGCAGGACCCCTTATTAGAATTCCAGTGCATATTTGATTGTTCATATTCCCAGCTGGACTGAAGAGTCCATCAAAGAAGGAACTGTGTCTGTCTTGTTCATCATTATAATCCCAACATCCACCTTAGTGCTTACTACATACTAGGTACTCAGAATGTATTTACGTGAACAAATGAATGAGTGAAAACTGATAACTCTTGTGAGTGGTCTCCCGAGCTTGTGCCACACCCCAGCAGACCACATAGGCCAGCTGAGTCCTCTCAGCCACACCGTGTCCCATACACACACATACATGTGGGCACCAGCTACTTCCAGGCTTCCTACCTGGGACAGATTTAGTTCACATTCAGGAATCTGAAGAGCCTTTCCTTCAGAATCTGGCGTGGCCTGGAGCTTACAGAAAATTATAACAGCTTGAGGTTTAAGAACAATATCTGAAGAGGAGCTAGAGAGACCAAATGTTAAAATAATTTTGCTAGAAAAACAAAATTTCCTATAACTTAGTTCTCAAAATTCAAAACCTAATGTGAACCCCTCATGAGTTCAATAATTTCCAAGGAAACTGAGGCTTTTAATGTTCCTGTTCCATTATAGATAATTTCCTTCTCATAGGAGGCCTCTAACAGCACTTGAAATAGAAATAAAAATAGTCCAAGGAGAGAGAGTGGGAGAAATAAAAAAGGAACATAAGATGGAGGCGAGATAGATCCCCAGGAGGAGAGTTTTGTAAACAAGCTCTCTCTGAATGGTGATTGGATTCATCCTTGTATCACTAAGGCCCAGCACAGAAAGTAGACATGTGAGCTGATCAGCACAGATTCTTGAGCCAAAGGGGGTCTGAGGGGTGAAGTGACAGGGGATGAGACTTAAAGCTGGAGCAGGAGAGACCACAATGGGCCGGTGTCTACTGCCTGGGCCGAGGAACAGAAGGAGGAAGACAGATGCTTGGAAGGAAAAAAGACAAGACGTTGGAGTGAGAGGCTCTTCTTTTACTTCTTACTCTTTTGGTTTCTTTATTTAAGAACAGCAACAAGGGAGAACTATCAAGAGCAGAAGATCCTAGAAGGAGCTGAAGGCGGAAGTGGGAGATAAGAATAATCCCTTGTTCTACTTTCACTCTGATGATATTAACACTTGAGTCTAGTTCTCCACTGCCTCCTCCTCTTCCTAGTTATCTATGTTCTCCTTTGTATCTCTCACTAGACTACAAGCAACTTGAGGGCAGAAAACTTTTTTCTTCCTCTTTGTACTCACCTGGGGAGTGCCTGGCTCATTTGTTGCTTGATGAATTGAGTTGGCAAGAATAGTTGATGGTGTCTGTGAGTGGGTGCATTCATATAAGGAAACTCCATTATTCAATATAATGGAACAGTCAACCCTTTCCCCTCCCCTGGTTGCATTTGGGATATACACAATAAGGAAAGGAAAACTGTAAACTAAAGGGGGAAATTTTTGCATTTCCACAGTGATGAAAGAAACCAGCAGAGTAATTTAATCAAAGCAAGATACTATAACATGTCACCTCTACTCTTATGGTTGTTAAAGGGAAAACATACCCCTGAGCGAGACAAAGGGCACTCAGGAGTGTGCACTAGCTTTTCTCCATAATCTACTAGTTCTTATCTCAGACTGAGTTAACCTATGGGTAGAAGGTAATCCAATGTCTTCCAGTTGTAAAGTGCTATCTAATATAGCCCATTTAATGTTAGAAACAGGTTAATGTCATGCCCGGGGAAATGGTTAAAATATTTTAAAAACAGAATCACTAGGAGATGAGTGGAGGGATATGGAGAGGGAAAGAAAACCAGGGCAAGAGGACAGAAACAGAGGCATGAAAAAGACCAGGCAGTGGAGAATAATAGAGCTGCATTGCTCTTAACTGTGATGTGTATAACAGATCAAACCTACACTTCTGCATCTGAGGTGGGAAGATGTGGTTTCAGGTAAGTTGCCGTTGGCCTTTTGAGTCATGGGGAAAGTGTAATCACATAATTCTATGCAAGATCAAATTCTTAGCCTTTTCCAAAATATGGAGTCCCTTTTAATAATCTGAATTTTGAAAGTTCTCATTAAAAGAAAAAAAGTTGTAACTGCGTGCGGGGATGGATGCTAACAGGACTTATTGCGGTGACCATTTTCAATATATACAAATGTCAAATCATTATGTTATACACTTGGAACGAATATAATGCCATGTCCATTATAGCTCAATTTAAAAAACATCTGATGAAATATAGATCACTTTTCCAGTAAAAACACAGACATCCACAATTTTACCTGCAATTTTGGAGGCTCACAGACTCCTACAGTCCATTCACTAACTCTGTGGCAAGGTCCCTTCTGGCCAGTATATTCTCAGCATCCCTTATGTCTTATCCAAGGTTCCAGCTTTCAGTTGCCATTTACCCCAGAGCAAATGAGACCCAAGTGGTCCCTGTGTCTGGGTAGGGGGTCATCTGGTGTCTCTGCTCTGTATTTTTGGTGCAAAACACCTGGCCTTCCAGAAATAGGAACTGCTATTGATAACAAAGGTTTGGCTGAGGCAATCTGAAATGGTTTTCTCTCGAAGCTCTATGGACGACAAGTGGAAGGAGCACTCCACACACTATTGGGCTTCAGGAGTCTGTCAAGGGATATGTGGAGATTAGTGGCGAAGGCAGGGGAAGGAGGGCATGCACAAAGCGCTGCTACTGTGTCCTGTCACATATCTGTTTTCGAGCAGTGACATGCTTCAGACTAGAACAGGTAAGTATCACAAATGCTCAGGGATGCCAAACAGAATTCATCTTCCTTTCCAGTTCCAGCTGTGTGTTAGCTGGTTACATGGAGTCCCTCAATGAATCACTCTTCCTAGTAGTCACACCATTGTGAAATCTTCCCTTGAATCGAGGCTGCTCCTCTGATATGCTTTAACCAGATACAGAGGAACCAGGAAGAGAAGAACTGAGGTTTCCCAGCTGATGGCCCAGCTGAACTGCCCCCAGAGAGCCAGCAGCAGCTGTCAGCGTGAGTCATCATTAACATTCTAGCTAGTTAAGCTTTCAGATAACGCAACCCCAGCATCATGACATAGGGTAGAAGAAACATCTAGCTGGGCCTAGTCAGCCCCCAGAACAGTGAGAAACAAAAGAAACAGTTGTTATTTTAAGTCACTTAACTTTGAGGTGATTTGTTATTCAGCTGGGCTTCCCAGGTGGCTGCCTGCCAATGCAGGAGATGTAAGAAACGCAGATTCGATCCCTGGGTTGGGAAGATCCCTTGGAGAAGGGCATGGCAACCCACTCCTGTATTCTTGCCTGGAGAACCCCATGGACAGAGGAGCCTGGTGGGCTATGGTTCATGGGTCATGAAGAGCTGGACACAACTGGAGTGACTTAGCACACACACACAGGTGCATTATACAGCTAAGATAAGTCAAACAGGTTGCTATTCTCAGAATACTGTGTCAAGATGGATTTTTAGGTCATATCCAGACTTGGTTGGAAATATTCCATGACTGTTTGCCAATTTCTCATTGCAGCAGGAAGAGAGAGTGGAATCCTGTGTAAAAAAAGAGACTGGAATTATAAAATTACAACTTATATTATCTCAGTAGAGCTCAGAAGGAACACTTGGCAACTTTTTGTGAGAAAGTTGTGACTTAGAGTAAAAATAAATAAAAACTTGGCTTTTCATTAGCTCTGAGATTTTCTGTGTTCTTAAATTTGGCTCTGTTAATTTCTGAAGAACTTTAAAGCAGGACAACAGACAGAAACTCAGTGAAAGGGTCATGCCTAGTAAGGCCTGAAGGATTATCACCAGGATTCACTCTTCTCTGTTTGCTACCTATTATCTCTCCCTCTAAGGTCAGGGATGTAAATAGCATGGAGGGTCCTTGGAACGGTTAGCATTCTTGCAGATTGTACTGGCCAAAGTCCAGTGTAATACAGAGGTGCTGAAAATGTTTGTACAAACCTCAGTTGCTCACTCACTAATTCATTTTAATTTGTCTACAGTTTTATGGTATGTATCTTTTTCTCTGTGCAGAGACTGCAAAGAAGTAAACAAGATATAAATTCTAAGTCGTGGCCCCTATCTTCAAGGACCTCATGTTAACGCAATCTGGACATTACAGCAGAATAAGAACAATATAGCCACAATAGAGGCTCTTGTTAGAAGAGTAAGCACTGTGTGCCACTGTAGCTCATGTAATCTTCTAAAATTTAAAAAATTAATTTTAATTTTTATAACAGCTTTATTAAGATTAATTTACATATCATATATAAATTCCTTTAAAGTGCATAACTCAGTGCTTTTAATATACTTAGAGAATTATGTAATCATCATCACTATCTAATTCCAGAACATTTGATCACCTCAAATAGAAACACCTACCTATCAGCAGTGACTCCCTATTTATTTCTCTCACCCCTCTCACCCTGGCAACCACTACTTTACTGTACTTTGTGGATTTGCCCATCTGGAACATTTCAAACAAATAATTCAGTATGTGGCCTTTTGTGTCTGTATTGTTTCACTTAACATCTTTTCAAGATTCATCCATGTTGTAGCATCTATCGGTACTTTCTTTCTGTTGCCAAATGATATTCCGTTGTCAAATATGGATATGCCATATTTGACTTCTTCATCAGCTGATGGGCATGTATGTTGCTCTCGCTTGTTGACTATTATGAATAATGCTGCTATGAACATTGGCACAGGTTATTGTATGGAAGTATATTTTTTATTCTAATGGATATGTCTATAAAAGTTAAATTGTTGAGTCATGTGGTAACTATGCTTAATTTTTTAAAGAACTGCCCAACTATAACTGCCTGTCTTTTATTTTAGCCATCCTAGTGGATGTGACGGAGAAGGTGATGGCACCTCACTCCAGTACTCTTGCCTGGAAAATCCCATGGACAAAGGAGCCTGGTAGGCTGCGGTCCATGGGGTTGCAAAGTCAGACACGACTGAACGACTTCCCTTTCACTTTTCACTTTCATGCATTGGCGAAGGAAATGGCAACCCACTCCAATGTTCTTGCCTGGAGAATCCCAGGGACGGGGGGGCCTGGGGGGCTGCCGTCTACGGGGTCACACAGAGTCGGACACGACTGAAGTGACTTAGCAGCAGCAGCAGTGGATGTGAAGGTGCATCTCATTGTGGTTTTTACTTGTATTTCCTTAATAATTAATGATGTTAAGCCTCTTATGTTTAATGGCCATCTGTGTGTTTCTTTGGAGAAAGAAACATATTTAAATCCTCTATTTTAAAATTGGGTTATTTTTTTATTGTCCTTTTACTGTTCAGTTTTATGAGTTCTTTATATATTCTCTACAAATTCCTTATGAGGTGTGTGAGCTGCAAATATTTTCTCCTATTCTGTGGTTATGTTCTTCCTTTGACAGTGTCCTTTGAAGCTAGCTGAAAATTCTTTAATTTTGATGTCATCCAATTTATCTATTTCTTCTTTTATCTCATGCTTTTGATGTCACTGAGAAATCATTTCCTAATGCAAGTCCATGAAGATTTCATCCTATGTTCTCTTCTAAGAGTTTTATAGTTTACCTCTTATATTGAGGTCTAAGTTCATTTTGAGTTAATTTTTACATATGATGTGAGGTAAGGGTTCAGCTTCAGTTTTTTGCATGTGGATATTCAGTTGTTTCAGGACCATTTGTTGAAAGACTATTTTTTGCTGTTGAATAGTCTTGGCATCCTTGTAGAAAATCAATTGACCATAAAAAATGTAAGGATTTATTTCTGGACTCTCAATTCAGTTCCATTGACCTATATGTCTAATGTCAGTCATTTAATCTTTATAACAGCTATATGAGGAAGGTACTACTAAAGGCTCAGACTCTGAGCACTTTACTTTCTTCAATATCTTGTAATTAATATGCAGCAAATCAAAGACTGGTTTTCCCTGGTGGCTCAGTGGTAAAGAATCTACCTGCCAATGCAGGGTTCGATCCCTAGGTTGGGAAGATCCCCTGGAGGAGGAAATGGCAAGTCACTAGAGTATTCTTGCCTGGGAACTCCCATGACAGAGAAGCCTAGCAGGCTGTAGTACGTGTGTGCATACTAGTTGCTCAATTGTGTCTGACTCTTTGCGACCCCATGGCCTGCATCCTGCCAAGCTCCTCCATCCATGGGATTCTCCAGTCAAGAATACTGGAGTGGTTTGCCGTGCCCTCCTCCAGTGGATCTTCCCAAACTAGGGATCGAACCCATGTCTCCTGCATTGCAGGCAGATTCTTTACTGTCTGAGAAGATCCCTTGGAAAACGAATAGGCTATAGCACATGGGGTCACAAAGAGTTGGTCACGACTTAGCAACTAAATAACAACAACAAAATAGACTGGGAAAGTAAGTTGAGAGTAGATCATGAAAGGTCTTGGCTACATTGCCAAGGAGTTTGGGTTTTCTCTTGGAAGCAACTGGGAAATAATGGTAGGTTTTATATAAGGGAGTTAGGTATTTATGTAACTGGCAGCTCAGGATGGATTAGAGTAGGAGGAAATAGAGGCAGAAAAACCAGATATAGTGCTCTTGTGAGTGAGATGATGATAAGAGCAGGGGTGGAGAGAAGAGGGAAGTTATCTAGGATGCTTGACTGACAGGACTAGTGATTGATTTGGAGTGGTGGAGAGGAATGAGGGAAGAAGGGAAAGGAAAAGAGATAGAAATGAGAGGAGAGGGAAGAGAAGAGAAAAAGAGAAAAGAAGCAAACATTTTTGAAGGTCTAAGCCTTGTTAATCTATTTCCGTTTTCAGATGAGAAAATATATTCAGGGAAATTTAAAATATTATTCAGTCCCAGATCTGCTGGTCAGTGGCTGAGACGGGTTTCAAATTCAGTCCTCTTTGACTCCCGAATCCCGTCTTTCCTCCTCACCACATTGTCAAGGATAAAAGTTCAGATATTTGGTAGAGGTGGGAGGATGAGTACTGAGACCATCTATAAGGGAAAAGAGAGAAAAGAGATGGCTTTAATAGCAAGAGAGCAGAGATTCTTTTGGGGGTGCATGATGTTTGAGGTCGCTGTATGACAGCAAGGTAGCATAGGTGAAGATGACCTACGTGTGATTAGACATATGAAACCAAAGTTCAGGAGAGGCACAGGGGTTAAGATCCCATCCTAGGACTCACTTCCTTCTTCTGAAATTTTGNCAGCACTTGAGATAGAAATAAAAATAGTCCAAGGAGAGAGAGTGGGAGAAATAAAAAAGGAACATAAGATGGAGGCGAGATAGATCCCCAGGAGAAGGAAAGTTTTGTAAACAAGCTCTCTCTGAATGGTGATTGGATTCATCCTTGTATCACTAAGGCCCAGCACAGAAAGTAGACATGTGAGCTGATCAGCACAGATTCTTGAGCCAAAGGGGGTCTGAGGGGTGAAGTGACAGGGGATGAGACTTAAAGCTGGAGCAGGAGAGACCACAATGGGCCGGTGTCTACTGCCTGGGCCGAGGAACAGAAGGAGGAAGACAGATGCTTGGAAGGAAAAAAGACAAGACGTTGGAGTGAGAGGCTCTTCTTTTACTTCTTACTCTTTTGGTTTCTTTATTTAAGAACAGCAACAAGGGAGAACTATCAAGAGCAGAAGATCCTAGAAGGAGCTGAAGGCGGAAGTGGGAGATAAGAATAATCCCTTGTTCTACTTTCACTCTGATGATATTAACACGAGTCTAGTTCTCCACTGCCTCCTCCTCTTCCTAGTTATCTATGTTCTCCTTTGTATCTCTCACTAGACTACAAGCAACTTGAGGGCAGAAAACTTTTTTCTTCCTCTTTGTACTCACCTGGGGAGTGCCTGGCTCATTTGTTGCTTGATGAATTGAGTTGGCAAGAATAGTTGATGGTGTCTGTGAGTGGGTGCATTCATATAAGGAAACTCCATTATTCAATATAATGGAACAGTCAACCCTTTCCCCTCCCCTGGTTGCATTTGGGATATACACAATAAGGAAAGGAAAACTGTAAACTAAAGGGGGAAATTTTTGCATTTCCACAGTGATGAAAGAAACCAGCAGAGTAATTTAATCAAAGCAAGATACTATAACATGTCACCTCTACTCTTATGGTTGTTAAAGGGAAAACATACCCCTGAGCGAGACAAAGGGCACTCAGGAGTGTGCACTAGCTTTTCTCCATAATCTACTAGTTCTTATCTCAGACTGAGTTAACCTATGGGTAGAAGGTAATCCAATGTCTTCCAGTTGTAAAGTGCTATCTAATATAGCCCATTTAATGTTAGAAACAGGTTAATGTCATGCCCGGGGAAATGGTTAAAATATTTTAAAAACAGAATCACTAGGAGATGAGTGGAGGGATATGGAGAGGGAAAGAAAACCAGGGCAAGAGGACAGAAACAGAGGCATGAAAAAGACCAGGCAGTGGAGAATAATAGAGCTGCATTGCTCTTAACTGTGATGTGTATAACAGATCAAACCTACACTTCTGCATCTGAGGTGGGAAGATGTGGTTTCAGGTAAGTTGCCGTTGGCCTTTTGAGTCATGGGGAAAGTGTAATCACATAATTCTATGCAAGATCAAATTCTTAGCCTTTTCCAAAATATGGAGTCCCTTTTAATAATCTGAATTTTGAAAGTTCTCATTAAAAGAAAAAAAGTTGTAACTGCGTGCGGGGATGGATGCTAACAGGACTTATTGCGGTGACCATTTTCAATATATACAAATGTCAAATCATTATGTTATACACTTGGAACGAATATAATGCCATGTCCATTATAGCTCAATTTAAAAAACATCTGATGAAATATAGATCACTTTTCCAGTAAAAACACAGACATCCACAATTTTACCTGCAATTTTGGAGGCTCACAGACTCCTACAGTCCATTCACTAACTCTGTGGCAAGGTCCCTTCTGGCCAGTATATTCTCAGCATCCCTTATGTCTTATCCAAGGTTCCAGCTTTCAGTTGCCATTTACCCCAGAGCAAATGAGACCCAAGTGGTCCCTGTGTCTGGGTAGGGGGTCATCTGGTGTCTCTGCTCTGTATTTTTGGTGCAAAACACCTGGCCTTCCAGAAATAGGAACTGCTATTGATAACAAAGGTTTGGCTGAGGCAATCTGAAATGGTTTTCTCTCGAAGCTCTATGGACGACAAGTGGAAGGAGCACTCCACACACTATTGGGCTTCAGGAGTCTGTCAAGGGATATGTGGAGATTAGTGGCGAAGGCAGGGGAAGGAGGGCATGCACAAAGCGCTGCTACTGTGTCCTGTCACATATCTGTTTTCGAGCAGTGACATGCTTCAGACTAGAACAGGTAAGTATCACAAATGCTCAGGGATGCCAAACAGAATTCATCTTCCTTTCCAGTTCCAGCTGTGTGTTAGCTGGTTACATGGAGTCCCTCAATGAATCACTCTTCCTAGTAGTCACACCATTGTGAAATCTTCCCTTGAATCGAGGCTGCTCCTCTGATATGCTTTAACCAGATACAGAGGAACCAGGAAGAGAAGAACTGAGGTTTCCCAGCTGATGGCCCAGCTGAACTGCCCCCAGAGAGCCAGCAGCAGCTGTCAGCGTGAGTCATCATTAACATTCTAGCTAGTTAAGCTTTCAGATAACGCAACCCCAGCATCATGACATAGGGTAGAAGAAACATCTAGCTGGGCCTAGTCAGCCCCCAGAACAGTGAGAAACAAAAGAAACAGTTGTTATTTTAAGTCACTTAACTTTGAGGTGATTTGTTATTCAGCTGGGCTTCCCAGGTGGCTGCCTGCCAATGCAGGAGATGTAAGAAACGCAGATTCGATCCCTGGGTTGGGAAGATCCCTTGGAGAAGGGCATGGCAACCCACTCCTGTATTCTTGCCTGGAGAACCCCATGGACAGAGGAGCCTGGTGGGCTATGGTTCATGGGTCATGAAGAGCTGGACACAACTGGAGTGACTTAGCACACACACACAGGTGCATTATACAGCTAAGATAAGTCAAACAGGTTGCTATTCTCAGAATACTGTGTCAAGATGGATTTTTAGGTCATATCCAGACTTGGTTGGAAATATTCCATGACTGTTTGCCAATTTCTCATTGCAGCAGGAAGAGAGAGTGGAATCCTGTGTAAAAAAAGAGACTGGAATTATAAAATTACAACTTATATTATCTCAGTAGAGCTCAGAAGGAACACTTGGCAACTTTTTGTGAGAAAGTTGTGACTTAGAGTAAAAATAAATAAAAACTTGGCTTTTCATTAGCTCTGAGATTTTCTGTGTTCTTAAATTTGGCTCTGTTAATTTCTGAAGAACTTTAAAGCAGGACAACAGACAGAAACTCAGTGAAAGGGTCATGCCTAGTAAGGCCTGAAGGATTATCACCAGGATTCACTCTTCTCTGTTTGCTACCTATTATCTCTTCCTCTAAGGTCAGGGATGTAAATAGCATGGAGGGTCCTTGGAACGGTTAGCATTCTTGCAGATTGTACTGGCCAAAGTCCAGTGTAATACAGAGGTGCTGAAAATGTTTGTACAAACCTCAGTTGCTCACTCACTAATTCATTTTAATTTGTCTACAGTTTTATGGTATGTATCTTTTTCTCTGTGCAGAGACTGCAAAGAAGTAAACAAGATATAAATTCTAAGTCGTGGCCCCTATCTTCAAGGACCTCATGTTAACGCAATCTGGACATTACAGCAGAATAAGAACAATATAGCCACAATAGAGGCTCTTGTTAGAAGAGTAAGCACTGTGTGCCACTGTAGCTCATGTAATCTTCTAAAATTTAAAAAATTAATTTTAATTTTTATAACAGCTTTATTAAGATTAATTTACATATCATATATAAATTCCTTTAAAGTGCATAACTCAGTGCTTTTAATATACTTAGAGAATTATGTAATCATCATCACTATCTAATTCCAGAACATTTGATCACCTCAAATAGAAACACCTACCTATCAGCAGTGACTCCCTATTTATTTCTCTCACCCCTCTCACCCTGGCAACCACTACTTTACTGTACTTTGTGGATTTGCCCATCTGGAACATTTCAAACAAATAATTCAGTATGTGGCCTTTTGTGTCTGTATTGTTTCACTTAACATCTTTTCAAGATTCATCCATGTTGTAGCATCTATCGGTACTTTCTTTCTGTTGCCAAATGATATTCCGTTGTCAAATATGGATATGCCATATTTGACTTCTTCATCAGCTGATGGGCATGTATGTTGCTCTCGCTTGTTGACTATTATGAATAATGCTTCTATGAACATTGGCACAGGTTATTGTATGGAAGTATATTTTTTATTCTAATGGATATGTCTATAAAAGTTAAATTGTTGAGTCATGTGGTAACTATGCTTAATTTTTTAAAGAACTGCCCAACTATAACTGCCTGTCTTTTATTTTAGCCATCCTAGTGGATGTGACGGAGAAGGTGATGGCACCTCACTCCAGTACTCTTGCCTGGAAAATCCCATGGACAAAGGAGCCTGGTAGGCTGCGGTCCATGGGGTTGCAAAGTCAGACACGACTGAACGACTTCCCTTTCACTTTTCACTTTCATGCATTGGCGAAGGAAATGGCAACCCACTCCAATGTTCTTGCCTGGAGAATCCCAGGGATGGGGGGGCCTGGGGGGCTGCCGTCTACGGGGTCACACAGAGTCGGACACGACTGAAGTGACTTAGCAGCAGCAGCAGTGGATGTGAAGGTGCATCTCATTGTGGTTTTTACTTGTATTTCCTTAATAATTAATGATGTTAAGCCTCTTATGTTTAATGGCCATCTGTGTGTTTCTTTGGAGAAAGAAACATATTTAAATCCTCTATTTTAAAATTGGGTTATTTTTTTATTGTCCTTTTACTGTTCAGTTTTATGAGTTCTTTATATATTCTCTACAAATTCCTTATGAGGTGTGTGAGCTGCAAATATTTTCTCCTATTCTGTGGTTATGTTCTTCCTTTGACAGTGTCCTTTGAAGCTAGCTGAAAATTCTTTAATTTTGATGTCATCCAATTTATCTATTTCTTCTTTTATCTCATGCTTTTGATGTCACTGAGAAATCATTTCCTAATGCAAGTCCATGAAGATTTCATCCTATGTTCTCTTCTAAGAGTTTTATAGTTTACCTCTTATATTGAGGTCTAAGTTCATTTTGAGTTAATTTTTACATATGATGTGAGGTAAGGGTTCAGCTTCAGTTTTTTGCATGTGGATATTCAGTTGTTTCAGGACCATTTGTTGAAAGACTATTTTTTGCTGTTGAATAGTCTTGGCATCCTTGTAGAAAATCAATTGACCATAAAAAATGTAAGGATTTATTTCTGGACTCTCAATTCAGTTCCATTGACCTATATGTCTAATGTCAGTCATTTAATCTTTATAACAGCTATATGAGGAAGGTACTACTAAAGGCTCAGACTCTGAGCACTTTACTTTCTTCAATATCTTGTAATTAATATGCAGCAAATCAAAGACTGGTTTTCCCTGGTGGCTCAGTGGTAAAGAATCTACCTGCCAATGCAGGGTTCGATCCCTGGGTTGGGAAGATCCCCTGGAGGAGGAAATGGCAAGTCACTAGAGTATTCTTGCCTGGGAACTCCCATGACAGAGAAGCCTAGCAGGCTGTAGTACGTGTGTGCATACTAGTTGCTCAATTGTGTCTGACTCTTTGCGACCCCATGGCCTGCATCCTGCCAAGCTCCTCCATCCATGGGATTCTCCAGTCAAGAATACTGGAGTGGTTTGCCGTGCCCTCCTCCAGTGGATCTTCCCAAACTAGGGATTGAACCCATGTCTCCTGCATTGCAGGCAGATTCTTTACTGTCTGAGAAGATCCCTTGGAAAACGAATAGGCTATAGCACATGGGGTCACAAAGAGTTGGTCACGACTTAGCAACTAAATAACAACAACAAAATAGACTGGGAAAGTAAGTTGAGAGTAGATCATGAAAGGTCTTGGCTACATTGCCAAGGAGTTTGGGTTTTCTCTTGGAAGCAACTGGGAAATAATGGTAGGTTTTATATAAGGGAGTTAGGTATTTATGTAACTGGCAGCTCAGGATGGATTAGAGTAGGAGGAAATAGAGGCAGAAAAACCAGATATAGTGCTCTTGTGAGTGAGATGATGATAAGAGCAGGGGTGGAGAGAAGAGGGAAGTTATCTAGGATGCTTGACTGACAGGACTAGTGATTGATTTGGAGTGGTGGAGAGGAATGAGGGAAGAAGGGAAAGGAAAAGAGATAGAAATGAGAGGAGAGGGAAGAGAAGAGAAAAAGAGAAAAGAAGCAAACATTTTTGAAGGTCTAAGCCTTGTTAATCTATTTCCGTTTTCAGATGAGAAAATATATTCAGGGAAATTTAAAATATTATTCAGTCCCAGATCTGCTGGTCAGTGGCTGAGACGGGTTTCAAATTCAGTCCTCTTTGACTCCCGAATCCCGTCTTTCCTCCTCACCACATTGTCAAGGATAAAAGTTCAGATATTTGGTAGAGGTGGGAGGATGAGTACTGAGACCATCTATAAGGGAAAAGAGAGAAAAGAGATGGCTTTAATAGCAAGAGAGCAGAGATTCTTTTGGGGGTGCATGATGTTTGAGGTCGCTGTATGACAGCAGGGTAGCATAGGTGAAGATGACCTACGTGTGATTAGACATATGAAACCAAAGTTCAGGAGAGGCACAGGGCTTAAGATCCCATCCTAGGACTCACTTCCTTCTTCTGAAATTTTGGGTGATGCTATGGGAAGCAGCTGAGATTGTCCAAGGAACCAGTAGAAGTGTGAAGAGAAGAAAGACAAGGGAGGAAATGGTCTAGTGTATCAAAGACGAGAGATGACAGAGCCTGGGCATCTTCCTTGGTGGCATGAGGCTTGGGCACACCTGGCTTGTATCCACAGAAATGTGGTTTCCAGGCCTCAGAGAGGCTTGAAAGACAGCAGTGAGGGGCCCTTTCTTTCCTACAATGAGCACTCAATAAATAAGCATTATTATTATTGCAGTTGTTATTACTTTGGTTATGATTATGCCCAGAGCAAAACTCAGCAACTATTTTTCAAGCGTATGTTTCATACAGCCCTCTCCAGAGGCAGGACTACGGGATAAAATAATTTCCTGTCCCTCCTGAGTCCAGAGCTCCAAAATTCTCTCTACTATTGACTAGTGAATAAGAACTATCTTGAACTTTGATGCCTGGCACAGAAACTATCATTATACTTCCAAATTTTATTGAGGAAATATTTGAATCCAAACAGAGACTTTCATTTTGTTGACTTTAAAGGAATCTTTATTCATATTCACCCAACAAATATCCGTTTAGCACTTGCTCATATAAACAGTCCTATGATAAGTGCTATGGTAAAGCCCTGTAAATACAAAGTCTCTGTCCTCGGGCAGTTTGTAATCTGGGTAAGGGAAAGGATGAACATACCTGCAAATGGAGTGGGTAACTAACCAAAGTCAGCAGAGCAATTTATGGTTAAATTGTAGACAATACAAATTACAGAAGGAAGGAGGGGAAAGATAGAGAGAGAAAGAGAGACAGAGACAGAGAGGCAGAGAGACAGACACTGCAGAAACAAGCATGAAGCTAACCTTGAGACTGGCTATGATTTGGCTAGTCAGAGTCGAGGCAAGTCCAGGAGGGAGAAAAGGGAGATCTCAGTAGAAAAGAGGAAGGAAAGACAGTTGAAGTGTGTGCCTATGAAAGCAAGAATGAGGTAGCCCGAGGGAAGCAGGGCACTGGAGAGGTGCAGCCTTGGGGGCAAATGTGTCCTCAGCTGCCCACTTGGACTAGGTTCATCCTTTCACACGGGTGCCATCTTCTCTGTAGAAAGTATTATTTATGGCACCTTGTTCTCATTCCAACCTTTTGAGATGCCTGTTTTGGAAGAAACACGGTTACCAGTTTCTCCCAACTATTGATGAACCCATTCACTGCCACATACATGGGTCTTTACAGTTTTGTATATTATCCAGAAATGTACTTCTTACCATTATTGGAATGTCTCCCTTTCACTCCCTTACCTAAAGGCATGAAGCCTGCTCAGGGTGCTGCCATGTCAGGAAGCAGAGGCAAGCGGTTCTGAGGACAGCTGATGTTGAGAGGCTGATTTTTTCTCCCCACAGCTCCTGATTCCTCTCGCTAGTGCTTTGCGTATGTTCTGTTTTGAGGGATGTAAAGCCCTGTAGAGGGGCCTGGGGCCCTGTGCATTGTGTAGCTCCTGGATGGCCAAAGATGGGGCTGAGGGAAAGGTTTCTTAAATACCAAGCAACACTTGGAGGATTTAAACACAAATGAGTCAGAAATATGGAGATTAAATTTTCGCTGAGATGCACATGAATTAAGGAGGAAAGTGTTTGAGGCAATTGAAAAAGAAATGCCACAAAACTTAAAGCATATGGAATATAATACAAGATGTCGGAGAAATCTCAAAACGGATGGGGTTTGGCCTAACTAGTCCTTGGAGCCCCTCCTCTTTTCACAAAAATCTCATCATTTCAAGAAATTAACATGACCTTAGAGACCAGCTGAAAAGGGTCCATCTCTCCAGGTTTGACTGGCTCATACCCAGTCTAATTGTTCAGATTTTAATTTTTCGTTTTTTTTTTTTTACCTTGTTCTGCGGTTCATGTCTAAATACTCGAAGATGTTTATATTGCATACATTCAGCTTTAATTGGCCCTTAAAAGAAGGTGTTGATTAGAATCTGCTCAACATCAACAGCTAGCTCACACAACATTCTGTAATTACTGTTTATTAATTTAGTTCAAGTGGCATAGTTGAAAGCCCTGTTCAGATGGGANGCCCTTAAAAGAAGGTGTTGATTAGAATCTGCTCAACATCAACAGCTAGCTCACACAACATTCTGTAATTACTGTTTATTAATTTAGTTCAAGTGGCATAGTTGAAAGCCCTGTTCAGATGGGAGAAGTAAATTGTCACTGGTATTGAATATGTAAATGATGTGCATTGTAAATTTCCATAAAGAAATGTTTAAAGTTAAATGCTGTGCATATAAACCCTTCTGGTTTTATCTAACCTGGCCCTTGGAGTTGAATCAGGTTTTCACTCAGGAAGCAGAAGGCTCTAGAACCTGGTGGAGGTCCCCTGGGTGGGTCATTGCCCCAGGTTGGTACATCTCACCTTGAGTTTGTAAAATTAAATTTTGTAATCAAGTTTTGTTGTGTGTGTTCCCTTTTTCATGAAACAAGGCAACACTAATGCGCTCTCTTTATCCTTGTTCGTAAAGCCCTTCCATGGAGTCCCCAGCAGATTTTCCAAGGCTATTTAGCAATCCAGCAAATTCCCCTGCTTCCCCAAGGAAGCTTCTAGATGCTGTCAGGTGGCATGCTGAAAACAACAGCAACTGAAGACAGCTTTTCTTTAGCAAATAGCTGAAATAAATTGCTATGGATGTGTGAGTGTGTGTGTGTGTTTTCTTCCCTCAGAATACCAAAAAAGATGGTAGAAACTGGGGCAAATTCTAAAGTCAGGATTGTTTCCTCGGGCCCAAACTTATCTCTGGGAGCTGTATTAAAGGCTCTGTGCAACTCTTCCCAGAACAGAGAGCATTTAATCTGGTTGGAATAAGTTTTCGATATCAAAGATAGTCTTAGAGTCTTGCTGTAATAAGGTTGAATTAAGTGAAAATTTCCTTCAAGCATAAAGATGCAACCAAAACACTTTGCTTTCTTTCTGTACTAATGGTGCTTTGGGCAAATTACTTAATCTATCTGTTCCTCGGATTCCTTAGCTGTAAAATGGAGAACATAATAGTACTTACTTCACAGAGTGCATGCAAAGATTAAATGTGATAATGCCCCTTAAGTGCTTAAAACAGGGCCTGTCCATAATGTAGGGACAATAAATGTTAACTATTATTTGTCCCTGTAAAAGTATTTACGTGGTTACAACTGGACCCCCAAATGCTTTTATACATTTGTTAAGAGATTCCTTTTCTAGAAATTTCTGATTGTTTTGGGAGAGTCTGGAAATTTACAACTAATCAGAAAAGATGGTTTTAAAAAGAGAAGAAAATCAAGGGGTTTTGTAATCATGAAAATTCAATTATAATTTTTTTTTTCTAAAGGTTGAAAAGAGTAGTTGAGGCAAAAAGTACATCTGGCTCTTCTGTCACCAAAGCCCACACATNGCAAAATAAAAAAAAAAAAAAAAAAAGCATAGCTAATATCACTTTATTCAGAAATAAGATGAACAGATTGACTCATATTTCTCCATATGTGAAGTAGATGCAGCTTTCATTTTACAAGATAATCAATGAATGTTTCGATACTTTCAATGAAATTCCTAGAAGTGTGTGTATATATAGACATATATGATATTGAATATTTTATCATATATTATTTTATTATGTATTATAGAACCACCCTCATGAAAAAGAAATGCAAAAAGGCAAAATGGTTGTCTGAGGAGGACTTAAAAACAGCTGAGAAAAGAAAGAGAAGTGAAAGACAAAGGANATTTTATCATATATTATTTTATTATGTATTATAGAACCACCCTCATGAAAAAGAAATGCAAAAAGGCAAAATGGTTGTCTGAGGAGGACTTAAAAACAGCTGAGAAAAGAAAGAGAAGTGAAAGACAAAGGAGAAAACAAAAGATATACCCATCAGAATACAGAGTTTCAAAGAAAAGCAAGGAGAGATATGAAACCCTTCTTAAGAGAATAATGCAAAGAAACAGAGGAAAACAATGGAATGGGAAGGCTAGAGACTTCTTCAAGAAAATCAGAAATACCAAGGGAATATTTCATGCAACAATGGGCACAATAAAGGACAGAAAATGTATGGAGCTAACAGAAGCAGGAGATACTAAGAAGAGGTGGCAAGAATACCCAGAACTATACAAAAATGATCTTAGTGACCTGGATAACCACAATGGTATGATCACTCACCTAGAGCCACATATTCTGGAGTATGAAGTCAGTGGGCCTTAGGAAGCATTACTACAAACAAAGCTAGTGGAGGTGATGGAATTTCAGCTGAGCTATTTCAAATACTAAAAGATGCTGCTGCTAAAATGCTTCACTCAATATGTCAGCAAACTTGGAAAACTCAACAGTGGCCACGGGACTGGAAAAGGT
Source organism: Raphicerus campestris (assembly GCA_006410735.1). Taxonomy (NCBI): domain Eukaryota; kingdom Metazoa; phylum Chordata; class Mammalia; order Artiodactyla; family Bovidae; genus Raphicerus; species Raphicerus campestris. The sequence continues at coordinate 201,159 of SJYW01039118.1, forward strand.
CAGATTTCATTCCAATTCCAAAGAAGGGCAACGCCAAAGAATGCTCAAACTACTTCAGCAAAGTAATGCTCAAAACCCTTCAATCTAGGCACCAGCATTACATGAACCGAGAACTTCCAGAAGTACAAGCTGGATTTAGAAATGGAAGAAGAACCAGAGATCAAATTGCCAACATCCACTGGATCATAGAAAAAGCAATAGAATTCCAGAAAAACATCTACTCTGCCTCTTTGAAGATGCTAAAGACTTTAACTGTGTGGATCACAACTGTCGAAAATTCTTTAAGAGACAGAAATAACAGACCATCCTGAGAAACTTGAGAAGCCTGTATGCAGGTCAAGAAGCAACATCTAGAACTACACATGGAACAATGCATTGGTTCAAAACTGGGAAAGGAGTATGTCAAGGGTGTATACTGTCACCCTGCTTATTTAACTTACAAGCAAGGTACCTCATGTGAATTGCCAGGTTGGATGAAGTACAAGCTGGAATCAAGATTGCAGGGAGAAATATCAACAGCCTTAGATATACAGATGACCACTCTAATGGCAGAAACAGCAGAGGAACTAAAGAGCCTCTTGTTAAAGGTGAAGAAGAAAGTGAAAAAGCTGGCTTAAAATTCAACTTTCAAAAAACTAAGATCATGGCATCGGGACCCATCATGTCATGGCAAATAGATGGAGAAACAATGGAAATAGTGACAGACTTTATTTTCTTGGGCTCCAAAGTCACTGTGGATGGTGACTACAGCCATGAAATTAAAAGACGCTTGCTCCTTGGAAGAAAAGCAATGACGAACTTAGAGAAACTCTTGACAAACTGTTAAAAAGCAGAGACATTACTTTGCCAACAAAGGTCCGTCTTAGTCAAAGCTATGGTTCTTCCAAGCAGTCATGAATGGATGTGAGAGTTGGACTGTAAAGAATGCTAAGTGCCAAGGCACTGAAGCTTTTAAACTGTGGTGTTGGAGAAGATTCTTGAGAGTCCCTTGGACTGCAAGGAGATCAAACCAGTCAATCCTAAAGAAAATAAACCCTGAATATTCACTGGAAGGACTGATGCTGAAGCTCCAATACTTTGGCCAGTTAATATGAAGATCTGACTCATTGGAGAAGACCTTGATGCTGGGAAAGACTGAAGGCAGGAGGAGAAGGGATGGCAGAGGATGAGATGGTTGGATAGCATCACCGATTCAATGGCCATGAATTTGAGCAAACTCCGGGAGATTATAATGGACAGGGAAGCCTGGCGTGCTTCAGTCCATGGGCTGCAAAGCATCAGATACAACTGAGAGACTGAAAAACAACAACAATGTATTCTTTAATACATATAATAAAAATAAATGCAGATACATGCGTATTATTTTGTATATATTTAGTTTTTACATGTGTGTGTCTATTTGTTCCAGGTTTAACCAAAGGGATATAAAATTTGCTTATTATTACCTTGATGAATTATATGTTAGGGCTTCCCTGGTGGCTCAGATGGTAAAGAATCTGCCTGCAGTGTAGGAGACCTGGGTTTGATCCCTGCATTGGGAAAATCTCCTGGAGAAGGAAATGGCAGTGTTCTTGCCTGAAGACTTGTGGACTCAGTCAGAGGCGGCTGAGCAATTAACACTGTCATAACAGTTAGAACAGGTTAAAATATGAAGATTCATACACACTCCCACAGAGCACCTATTTAATTTATTTAGGGAGTGGCGTCAGCACTCCAGGCAGGACCTCTAGGACTGGGGAAACAGAGATCAAAATGGAGGAAGATCCATGTATCAGAGGGCATTTGATGCATGGAGTTCCTGCTGACTGTTTTCATGACTCCAGTGTAAATCTCACCCAGGAGCCACTGGGAGAACCTCACTTGCCGCCTAGGTATCCCCAGTGCTCCAAGGGCCAAACTCAAACCTCCCCATTCTTTGCATCTGGCTCCTGATGTTTAATTCAGAGCACAGCTGCAACAGCAAGGTCCAGCAAACAAGAAGTCCCCTAAAAAAAAAAAATGGCTGGGAATTATGGGCAAGAGATAAACTATAACCATTAGCTGCAGCACCATCTTCTGGGGAGGGAGGAAGAGGTTTCCAGTAGTAGACAGGTGATTTGTGAGAACCAGAGAAGATATACAAGATGAAGAATTATTATACAAAAAGAAGTAAAAAGATAGAGCAAGTGCATCCATATAAGGTTGGAGAAAGCCCAGATTTAAGTAGAACCAAAGAAGATTATGTCCCATCAGAGAATGACAAAGATTTGGACAGGTGCTGGTTCATATGTAAAAATAGCAATGCAAAGCTTCAAGGAATATAAAGCATCAAGTAAACACATCCACAAAAATATAATAATCCTCTGTAACTGAATTCAAAAGCACACAGTGCAGTATAGCTAATAAAGAATTCAAAATAGCTCTTCTGAAGAAACTCAGTGAGCACAAAGTAAACACAGAAACACAGTTCAGTTAAATCAAGACAACTGAACAAAACAAGAAACTTAATAAAGAGATAAAAATCTTTAAAAAGAACCAACAAGAATTCTGAATCTGAAGAATTCAGTAAACAAAGTGAAAAATGAAGTAAAGTGCAACTACGACAGATTAGACCAAAAGAAGATAGAATCAATGGTCAGAGAATAAATGGATACTTTGAAATAACTCAATCAGAGATGAATAAAAAAGAATGAAAAAGAGTATTCTATATGATCCAGGAGACATCATCAAATGTGCAAATATCAGATAAACTGGGATTCTGAAAGAAGGGTTGTGGGAGAAGGAAGAAATTTTAAAGAATTAATAGCTGAGAATGTACAAAATCTGAGGAGACTCTAGGACATCCAAGCTTACAATGCAAATCGACACATTATCTCAAAGGAAAGACCTTCTCCAAGACACTTAGAATGAATGTATTAAAAATCAAAGACAAATATGTAATTCTAAAAGCAGCAAAAGAAAAAAGTGTGGTAACCTAAAAGGAATCCTCATTGGTTTATAAGCAAATTTCTCAGCAGAAATACTATGGGCCAGGAAAGAGTAGAATGACATATTTAAAGTGTTGAAAAAAAAAAAAACTGCTCAGCAAGAATACTCTACAAAGTTATTCTTCACTTATATAGAAGAAAGAAAGGCTTTCCAAACAAACAAAAACTGAGTGAGTTTATCACCAGTAAAGCTGCTTTGCAAAAAGCAGAAATGAAAAGATGCTAAGCAGCATCATGAAAAAAGAAAAAAAAAATACAAAAACTGTAAAAGTAAATACAGTCATATTTACAAAACTCTAATTCTGTAACATAAAGATGGATTAGCCAAATAATCGTTGCATAAAGGTTGATGGAAAACAGTATTAAAAATAACTATTAAAAAAATAAATAAAATAAAAAATAAAAATAACTATAGCCATAATAATTTCTTAATGAATACACCACACAAAGAGATAAACTGTGGTAACAAATACATTCAAAGAATAAAGTAAAGGGGTAGAACTTTCATATACAATCAAATTTAAGTTGCTATCAGCATAAAATGGATGGTTTATCCATAAGATGGTTTATCCATAAGATGTAAGCCTTTAGACTTCCCTGGTGGCTCAGATGGTCAAGAATCTGCCCATAATGCAGGAGACCTGGGTTCAAACTCTGGGTTGGGAAGATCCCCTGGAGAAAGGAATGGCTCCCTACATCAGTATTCTTGCCTGGAGAATTCCATGGACAGAGGAACATGGTGGGTACAGTCCACGGGGTTGCAAAGAGTCAGACAGGACTGAGCAACTAATACTTTCACTTTGTTTCACTTTATGGTAACTACAAAACAAAACCTTATAGTGAATACCCAAAATATAAAACAGGAACATTAGAGCATATCACTGTGAAAAACCTCCCACTTACAAAGATAGGAAGAGAGGAAAAAAGAACAATGAAAATGCAAAACAGAAAGTAGTTTCTTATGTATCACTAATTATCCCCACTATAAATGGATTGAATTCACCAAACAAAAGACACAGAACAGCTACATAGGAAAACACCAATTACATGCTGCCTATATGAGGCTCACTTCAGCTTTAACGGCACACACAGACTTAAAGTGAAGGGATGGAAAAGATAGCCCATGCATGTGTAAGTCATAAAAGCAGGGCCAGTTGTACAAAGAGGAAATAAAGTTTAAGTCCCAAATATTAAAGAGACAAAGAAAATTATTATACAATAATTAAGGGGTTACTTCATCAAGAAGATAAAATAATCATAAATATACATCAGAGCACTGAATATCTTAAGCAAATACTAACCAGTCTCAAAGGAGAAATAGATTACAGTACAACAATAGTAGGGGACCTCATTATAACTTTCAACAATGGACAGATGATCCAGACCAAAATTAGTANAAAAAAAAAAACTGCTCAGCAAGAATACTCTACAAAGTTATTCTTCACTTATATAGAAGAAAGAAAGGCTTTCCAAACAAACAAAAACTGAGTGAGTTTATCACCAGTAAAGCTGCTTTGCAAAAAGCAGAAATGAAAAGATGCTAAGCAGCATCATGAAAAAAGAAAAAAAAAATACAAAAACTGTAAAAGTAAATACAGTCATATTTACAAAACTCTAATTCTGTAACATAAAGATGGATTAGCCAAATAATCGTTGCATAAAGGTTGATGGAAAACAGTATTAAAAATAACTATTAAAAAAATAAATAAAATAAAAAATAAAAATAACTATAGCCATAATAATTTCTTAATGAATACACCACACAAAGAGATAAACTGTGGTAACAAATACATTCAAAGAATAAAGTAAAGGGGTAGAACTTTCATATACAATCAAATTTAAGTTGCTATCAGCATAAAATGGATGGTTTATCCATAAGATGGTTTATCCATAAGATGTAAGCCTTTAGACTTCCCTGGTGGCTCAGATGGTCAAGAATCTGCCCATAATGCAGGAGACCTGGGTTCAAACTCTGGGTTGGGAAGATCCCCTGGAGAAAGGAATGGCTCCCTACATCAGTATTCTTGCCTGGAGAATTCCATGGACAGAGGAACATGGTGGGTACAGTCCACGGGGTTGCAAAGAGTCAGACAGGACTGAGCAACTAATACTTTCACTTTGTTTCACTTTATGGTAACTACAAAACAAAACCTTATAGTGAATACCCAAAATATAAAACAGGAACATTAGAGCATATCACTGTGAAAAACCTCCCACTTACAAAGATAGGAAGAGAGGAAAAAAGAACAATGAAAATGCAAAACAGAAAGTAGTTTCTTATGTATCACTAATTATCCCCACTATAAATGGATTGAATTCACCAAACAAAAGACACAGAACAGCTACATAGGAAAACACCAATTACATGCTGCCTATATGAGGCTCACTTCAGCTTTAACGGCACACACAGACTTAAAGTGAAGGGATGGAAAAGATAGCCCATGCATGTGTAAGTCATAAAAGCAGGGCCAGTTGTACAAAGAGGAAATAAAGTTTAAGTCCCAAATATTAAAGAGACAAAGAAAATTATTATACAATAATTAAGGGGTTACTTCATCAAGAAGATAAAATAATCATAAATATACATCAGAGCACTGAATATCTTAAGCAAATACTAACCAGTCTCAAAGGAGAAATAGATTACAGTACAACAATAGTAGGGGACCTCATTATAACTTTCAACAATGGACAGATGATCCAGACCAAAATTAGTAAGAAAACTTTGGGCTTAAGTTGCACATTAGACCACATATACTTTACAGATTATTACGGAAAATTCTCCAAGAGCAGCAGAATACACATTCTTCTTAGGTATACATAAAACATTCTCCAGGAAAGTTCATAGGATAGGCCACAAAACAAGTCTTGGCACTTTCAAATTTAAATCATGGCAAATATCATTTATGAACAAAATAGTATGAAACTAGATTTCAACAAAAGGAAGTTGGAAATTTATAAAACCATGTAAAATCTAAACAACACTCCTGAGCAACACATGAGTCAAAGAAGAAATCAAAAAGGAAATTTAAAAATCTCAAAATGAATACAAATGGAAACAAACACAAAAAATCTATGGGAAGTTGACAAGCAGTTCTGAAAGTGAAGTTCACAGCAATAAATACATAAAGAAACAAGAAAAATCTCAAATAAATGATCTAACTTTACATCTCGAAGAACTAGGGAAAAAATGACAAGGCAAACCTAATGTAGAGAGAAAGAAGGAGATAAACATCAGAATGGANTCAGGAAGATGGGGGCTCATGATGGGTGGGGGGTGGGTAGACAGAAGCAAACCAACAACCGTCACACAGGGGATATACTGTCATTAGGCAATGACAGATTGAATGGACATCTAATCTTGTCCTGTGGGGGATCTTAGGAGGAGTTTTGAAGAATGGATATAAATTAGCCAGGAGAAAAGGCAGTGAGATGTTATTTCACAGAGAAGGTACAGCTAGGGTGTGCAAAGGTGTGGGGATTGAGAGAGCCTGGCCTCCAGGGCACAGTGTGGAGCGAGCGTGGCTCTCATGTAGGCTGCTCACTCTCATCCAAGTTGTCTACTGGCTATGCAGGTGGAGAAGGGTGGAAGGCAGACTCAGAAAGCTGCTTTATGCCAAGGAACATTTCTGTAGAGATCACAGGGCATTACTGAAAGCTCTCTATGACAGTGAATTGAGCATGACCATGTATAAGTCTTCCAGTTTGATAGAACCAATTGGTTTGCTACTTTACTGATGAAGTAAATCTGTGTATATTTATGTGTTTGTGGGTCAGAAGAAGTAAATCTGTGTGTATTTATGTGTTTGTGGGTCAGAAGAACAGAACCAATAGTGTGTGTGTGGTGTGTGTGTGTGTATTTTAAGGAACTGGCTTACATGATTTGTTATTATGGAAGCTGGAAAGTTCAAAATCTGCAGGGTCAGCCAGTAGGCTGGAGACCAGGGAAGAGTCAACTCAGCAACTTAAAGGCCATCTGTTCATAGAATTCCCTCTTGGTCAGAAGTCAGTCTTTTGTTTTCTTCAGACCTTCAACTGATTGGATAAGGCCTGCACACATTATAGAGGGCAATCTACTTTGCTCAAAGTCCACTGATTTTAATATTAATGTCATTCCAAAACATTCTTATGAAAACATGCAAAATAATGTTTGACCATATTTCTGACCACCATGGATCAACCAATTTGACACGCATCACAAAGGGAGTGTGTGTATTCACATGGGTATAATATTCCTATACCCCTATCTGTTTTTCACAGAACTCCATTCACGTATGCATTCTCTGTGTGTGCTTAGTCACTCAGTTGTGTCCAACTCTTTGCAATCCCATGGACTGTAGCCCAACAGGCTCTTCTGTCTGTGGGATTTCCCAGGCAAGAATACTGGAATGGGTTGCCATTTCCTTCTCCAGGGGATCTTCCTGACCCAGGGATCAAACTCAGGTCTCCTGCCCTTCAGGCAGACTCTTTACCATCTGAGCCACCAGAGAAGCCCTATGCATTCTTTGAAAATTGCTGAGTGCTCACTATATGCCAGGCCCTGGAAATCCCAATGTGAGCAAGATAGACCAGCTGCTGACCTCATGGAGATTTTTAGTGAAGCAGGGATTAGCAAATTATGACCTACGGCCAAATCTGGCCCACAGCCTGTTTGTAAGTGAAGATTTATTGGAACACAACCATATTCACTTATTTATGCTTGTTTATGGCTACATTATGCTACAGTGGCAGAGTTAAGTAGTTAAGACAGTTAAGACAGAGACCATATGGCCTACAGTTTCTAAAATATTTACTGCCCAGCTTTCTATAGAAAGTTGGACAACCCCTGTATTGTAGGGTATAGATTACAAGGAAATAGACATCAAATGTGATGTCAGGTAGTCAATGAATGATTAGAAGCAGAATCAAGCAGGACAAAGGAGTAGAGTGATATATGTGCTATTTTCGACCTGATGATGAGGGATGGTCTCTCTGTAGGGGTGACATCTGAGCAGGGATCTTAGGGAAGGAAGGGACAGCCAAAGGGATACTCTGGGGAAGAGTGTCCCAGGCAGAAGTCACAGCGAGTGCCTGGCATTCTTGAGGATCTAGAGACTAAGGAAGACCAGGGTTGATCACCTGCAAATTTTTCTCTCCTCTGGCACATCCAGGATGGTTTGTGTCTCACTGAAACTGGTTAAGAGATTAGCTTCTTGAAAAGCATCGTTTGAGGTTATGGTTCTGAAACACTGGACTCCAGGTCATCATAGCTTCCTTATTAGTCTCCCGAAGCCAGATGGGATCAGATGCTTCCATGTTACTCTCTTTTCCTTGAATTTCTACCCTTGCAGAGTCCACATGCAAATGCCTCAGCCAGGCAATCCAAACTGTCAGAGGTTAATCCTTACTCCAGTCTACCTTTCTGACATGTTTTCATAGTGTCTCCCCACTGCAGGTCCCCTCTCACACTATCCCCACGTGGCCACCACACCATTGCCCCTTCCCTCACCTCCCTCACCATCCTCTGGCTCATGCTGTCCTCTGGCAATGCCTCACCTCCACTTTTCTTGCTCGCTCTCTCTCCACTTCTCCCCCCGTTCCTCCTTCTTTCCCCACACATCTAGGTATCTCTCTCCCGCTCACTGCTCGCTGTCTGAATCTCACGACCGAGTGGAGGGTGCTCGTCTCATCTCGGTTACTGCATCTGTCTCTATTCCAGCAGCCCAGGAGGCCCAGCAAGCAGAAGTGCAGTGGGACTAGCATAGTTTTTCTTTGCATAAGTGACTTACCAGTGACTTGTTTGTATTTACTCTGCAAGCACCTATAATATGGCTGTGAATCAGATATAAACTTGGCTCATAGGGTAATGGGAGAGAAAAACACAGATACAAATGTGTATAGCACAAGATAGATGTTTGAAGAAAGTGCTCCAGAAGCAGAGAGAGTGTGACTGGCTCTGCCTGGAGGAATCAGGGAAGCTTCCTTGAGGAGGTGACATTTTAGGAAGGTCTAGGGAGAAGAAGGGGCTTCTCAGGTGGTACTAGTGGTAAAGAACCTGCCTGCCAACGGAAGAGATGTAAAAGACATTGGTTCGATCCCCGGGTTGGGAAGATCCCCTGGAGGAGGGCATGGCAACCCACTCCAGTATTCTTGCCTGGAGAATCCCATGGACAGAGGAAACTGGGGGGCTATGATCCATAGGATTGCAAAGAGTTGGACATGACTGAAGTGACTCAGCAGCAGCAGCAGCAAGCAGAAGAAAGGAAGGGGAATGCTGTTCAGGAGGAACAACTTGTGCAAAGGCGGAAACTGAAAAGGAGCTGTGCTTATTGAAGGCTGGAGGAGAAGTTCTAAGTGATGAAGCCAAGAGAGAGTGAGTCAGTGGGAGTGGTAGGAAGGATGCAGAGCTCATAAAGTCCTGGTGGAGGTGGGCAAGCATGAAAATAAACATTATTTTTATCTTTGTATCTCCCTCATGAAGTCTGGTACCTTTGATAGAGCTGTGAACACTTGATAGTTTCCTTAATTTGAACTAAGCAAGTTAAATTTCACTATATATCCTGTGATTCATTTGAACGTGGTATGCCAATAATTTTTGTAGTGCAATGCACATCACATGCCCTGATTGTGGCAAATATACATTACACTGCCTCATACATCACCTCATTTTCTTTTTTTATTTAAATTAAGTAATTTATTTTAATTGGAGTATAATTGCTTTACAATATTGTGGTGGTTTTTGCCATACATTGACATGAATCAGCCATATCATCCCATTTTCTTAAGCTTCTGACCTCAGCAGGTATCTCTCAACCTCTTGATCCTGGCTGTGGCTTCCTCAATGGGACCAATGTATTCAATACACAACAAAAACTTATTCTCTGTTAAAGTTATGTTCCGTGCTTGAGTAATGAGAAATGTTAAAGCTAGTGGACAACCCAACATTTTACTTTTACAGAACTGTTGCTGGATAGTAATAAAGACAGGACAAGTGGGTGCGACAAGATTTCCTTCAGGAGTGACTAAAGAAACAATAACCAATGATCAGTTAGTGTCAATATTTAATTCCTAAATGAGATGAACATGATCTAATAGCAACTTGATATCCTGCCCAGATAGCCTCAGCCAGATTTTTTTTCTTTTAATGAAGCTGTCCATGAGTTCTTGGCAGGAAGCTCCTGCCATCTTAAAGGTAAGTTTGTTCTCTATTAGGTCAATAAGGAGTGAACTAAGTGTTTTATTCTGCTTGGGTCTTCACATGATAAAAGCTTGACAACTTTGAAGGAGCTATTATAAGCGAATGTCTAAAAGAAATACCCAGTTAGAAAGTCTATAATTATGCACTTCTATAATAGTGTGTAAAGGGATCATGGTTCCCATCAAGGGTTATTGTGTAAATAGTGAGTTCTTAAGTCAGTAACTACTTATTTACATGATGATTGGTAATGGCAATAAAAGAACCATCACAAGCTGCTGAGCAGAACTTACTCATCCATGTAGTTGGAACTCATAAGGTGTTGAGGTCTGTTTTCCACTCAGACATGAAAAGCATCACAGCAACTTGGAGGGAAGGGAAGGTGATATCTTGCTATCATGCCAGGGGACACTAATGAGTTCCAAAGGCCCCTGCAAGTGATTAAGGTTCAAAGTGCTTGGACTGGAACTGCCTGGAGGACATCTGCCTTCCACTACCTAGTCTCCATCCTCCTTTCTTCTGATAAAAGGCTCATCCCCTCGGAATCGTCCCCTCCCACATTCCTTGTGACTCTGGTAGGGCTGTCAATCAAGTGGTCAGGATTTCCCCATCACCAAGTGATTGAAGAAGAACTCTAAAGAGTCCTTTGGGGATTTGACATGATTTCTGAGAAACAGACATGTTTTTTGAAGATGTCTTGGTAAAAAAGCTCAGTATGAACTTAGAGCTGCTGGTGTCTATTCTACAGGTAGAAAAATCTGGTCAAAAGGAAAGTAAAGCCAACAAAGAATAAGGGTGAAGTAAGAGATGGTGAAAAAGACATAGATTTCTGACCATCTTGTTTGAACACCTGGTCTCAGGTGAGCTGAGTCTGAAGCTAGACCATACCTTGAGCTTCCCAGTTACATGAGGGGTGGATTTCTTGTTATATGCTTATGTGGTTTAAGTTGGGTTTCATATTGCCATCACTGTTGGGCTACCTGGTATGAAGTACCCTATTTGTGATTTTCTTTTGTTTTCTACTGTGAAAACATGTGTGTGAAAATTCCCTGTGTGTGTACCAGAAGATGTATGTTTGCATATTGGGACACATGACCCTAACTGGTAGACATCTGCTATCAACAGTCCCAATATCAATTATGGAAGAAGTTGAAACTGAATATTTGACTTTATTTGGGCAATGACTCCTCCATCAGCAGAAATGAGCAAGAGTTGCAAGTCTGCCCCTGGTTGACAATCCCAGGACATGATACCCCTTCCCACATTTTTCCTTTCATTCTTTCTGTCAATCTTTGTCAATTGGTTGACATTTCTCCCTTTTTAACTTTAAACCAGATGATTAGCACAAGGAGATGCTCTATTACAAAACATTTTGCTTAAATATTTAGCATTTTCACACGTGTAAGAAAATTAGGGCAGTTCTGGGGAGCCATACTCCCACGGCCATGGTTATGGCTGAGAGAGACCACTTGCTGCATAGTCTGTCCTCTCTGTGAAGGCTCCATGAAGAGGATGACAATATGTAATTTTAATTGTTTAAATATTCATAGCTGAAAAGGAAGCTTTATAACAGAGTGAATGAAAATGCGAGATTTTGGCAAAGCCCCCGAAAGGTGTTCAGCAGGGTAAGTTAGGGATCACAAAGTCACTAGGAGTTCAAAGTGCCCCAGTGAAGCCACAACCTGATGATTCAATAGCCAGATGCAGAGAGTTAAGAATTCAAGAAACAGGGTGGGGCTTTTTGGAAAAGTGGCTGCACTGGGTGCCCAGGGGAACCCTGGCGTTGCTGGAGGAACTGAAGGACTGAATGACACTTGTCCCAAGTATTGGTTCCAGGCTTCTCTTGGATTGTCATGCTTTCATTTTGCGTGATCTCTGTTCCAGAGTTTCTCAGCAACCACCAGCAACCGCTAGCAATGGGCACATATCTCTTAATCTTGCTCCAGATTTGGAAAACCTTAATTGGTGGAGTGAGAAAGGCAGCTGAAAGTAGGGGAGAGTGCCTGTTTCTATAATGAGAATCGATATCTTTAGTTGTAGGACTTCTTGAGTGTGTCTGTGTTCTAAAGGAATGAGATAGTTATCATAGGATAATAAAGGAGTTGTGATAGAAATATACAATAGAAAAAATTAAGTTGAATAATGGATGATAAGTCTAGAGGAAATAATAGATGACACAGGTTAAAAAAAGAAAAAGAAAAGATGCTCAGAGGAAGGCAGAGAGGGAGGGGAACCAGCAAAGGGTACACACGGGCAAGTTGAAGAAGTTTGAAGACATTGCTCATGTCTATATGACTCATCTGATTCCCCTGGTATGTACATGTCAATCACTTCAAGCATTTTTGAGGACTATTCCATAATCCTTTCATGGGTATGCATCCATATTTCTTTTTTCAAAAGAGGACTGTACAAATTCCACGTCTACTTTAAAATGTTCTCTGCCTAGGGGACTTGACCTGAGATTTAGGTGATTTTACAAGCAAATCTCAAACAATTTTTTTTCACTTGCATTTGGGAATCTTAAATCATTTGGGCAGGAAATCAGATACGTAGTATGTTGCAGAATAGAGCATAAAAGAACAGAGCTGTTCAACAGAGTTGATTCTGTTCTTATTGATTTACAAGTTTAATTTCCATCAAAATAGCAGAATGAGAAACCCTGAGACATTTCCAGTGGTTTCTGAGAGGCCCAGGATTTGACTTGGCTGGCAGAACAATTCAAATTACTTAGGACTCTTCATTTGTGTCTACAATTTGGGAAATGGTGCTGTCTCCATGGCTTTCCACCCCCTTAGCTTGCTTAATAATGTTTCATCAGCCCCCTTTATCAACCAATGCCTTCTATCCCCATCCTCCACCTCCAGTATTTCCCAGGTGACTATTTCCTTCATTTTTTTCTTTCCTGCCCTTACTTCTTCTCTGTTTGGGTCACAGTAGCACTACAAACTGGGGGAATTTCTCCCAAGGGGTATTGTGTACCAGTTTCAGCCTCTGTAAGTGTATGGCCATGCTGCTTAAAAAATTTTCTGTTTTCTTAGCATGGATTTATAAGGCTAAGATCCAAACCATTCAGAACTTTAAAGATACCATCATAAATATGAGGATTTGATATACACATCTTTTAGAAAAGCGAGGGGGGCAATGATAAACATAAACTCATTCCTTAATCATTTACTCTTAGACATCCTAAATCCCTTTTACATTTTAGTGAAAAGTTTATTTTCCATTTGGTAGCTTAATAAATGGTATCATTGTATCCTGCATAATGATCACCACAATTCAAAGCTGGGGGAATGAAAGCAATTGTCAGTCTACTTGTTTTGAATATCAGTTTTATTGAGGGTAAAACATAGAAATGCTATCTGTTCAAGTCCTGATGGAGCTGCTCCCCTTCCTCAAGGGGTTATCACATAGTATCAGAGATCTCAATCTTTAAGACTATGGGCTGTAGAGTAATTAGGCTTCAGTGTCTTCAGGAGTGGGGTTTTTTTTTTTTTTCTTTAAAAAAATGTCTCTTTCCAGAGGCAGGGCAGAAGTATCTGCTGCTGTCTTAGGCCAATTGGGAAGCGAAGTTTCAAACACAATGGCTCCTTTGAATTCCTTTGCAAGAGGCAGAACATTCCCAGCCTCAAGATTCCGGAAAAAAAGCAAATCCTCTCCAACTTGAAGAAAGAGTCTTCCTCCTCCCTACCCTATGCCTCGACCTCTGAACCCAACCAAGTCCTGCAATTTCTTAGGAAATCGTTTGGTTTTGAAGTATGGCATTTGAGGGTGAAAGGGTAGAGAGCTTATAGGAATTTGAGCCTGTTTTCACAATTCCATTTGGGATAGTGGAGAAATTTTCTGAGACAATGAAACTGCCAATTACTTTATTAGATTTTCATTTCTAAAGCAGAACTAAGTATGTGCCGTCAGTCAACGACTCTGGCCAAAAAAATGTGCATGATTAGGTCATTAAAGAGTGCCGCTTCCCTTAACTGAGGACTTTGAAACGCTGGCCTTGAATGAAAGTTCTAGTTTCAGTATCAAAAGTATTCAAACATTTTTGGTATAATAATCTGAAAAGTCTGAGACTGGGGAAAAAAAAATGAAGTGCTGAGTCATTGTCCTTTCCTTGGATGTTGATTTTTCTAAGAAAAACAAATTAAAGTTGATCAATTTCTGAAGTTTTAGGCCAGTACAGTTTTGAAAGCAAGGCTGTTTTTATCAATACCTGACAGCAAAGCCAGATGGAACATAAATAAGAAATGTCTTCTGTGCTTTCTTCTCCTCCTCTCTGCCCAGATCCTCTTTAGAATATAATTTAACTTAGAACATGTGTAGATTAGATCAGGGAAAATGTGGATGGGGACAGTAGATTGGAGTTTTTCTTGTGGTTTTTTGTTTACGTATTGGTTTTCCTACAAGCTGTTTTAGGCTTGGGGGAAGAGGTTGTGCTTTTTGTAGATGGATTTGTGTTCTGGGCCTTCTTTTATTATCTTTAAAATTAGATTCTTCTTAGTTATTCAAGACTACATTATCCCATTTGCAGACTATCTGGAAGTTTTGTTTCTTCCCTTTTCTCTCTCCTATTGCCTCTGTTTTGACAATTTCCTCACTCTGCTGACATCCACAAAATTGACCATAAAAGGAGAAGGGAAACATCCAGACAGTTTTGTTTGTTAATTGCTCTGGTACAATTTGTTTGGAAAGAAACTAAAATATAGACCGAGCTGGAGTTTGAAGATTATCTGTGCATCGAATCTTTCCATTCTTTCTTTAGGCCTCATTTGTATAGATAATCGAGGGTTGGCATAACTTCAGAGAAGTATCTCTTGAGGGAGATCAAACACTTCTCAAAACTCAACTCCCTCTGAAATGGCAAATTTTTTCATTCTCATGGGAAAGTCATTGCCTAGAGAAGCAAATGGACAGAGGTGCTGAGAGAGAGAGAATTCCTCTGGTCTCATCTACCCTCTAATGAGACACATACAATAAAGCCTGACTACTGGTGACTGGTTCTGGCCTAAACCTGTGCCTAAAGTATGTGCATATGATGCACTCTTGTGTAATATTTGAATCTACCTCGAGGCTAGATGCCAGGATAGAGACTTGGAGGTCAATGTTTGTGAGCTGCAGCTTTCTCCTTCAGAGCGAGAGCTGTTTCCAAGTCAGGGTCCCTGACTCTCCCGTCTTGAATTCAGGGGCTGCTCTTCCAGCTGACCACCCAGTGGTGTGAAACTAATGATATTAACTCTTCGGCATCAGAGCTGGAGAGTTTTCTCCACTAATTGGTAATGCAAAACCCATTAGTGATTAGTGTAGGGACACCTCGGAGTCCAGATGTCAGAAGGCTAATGAAAAATTGAGTACAGTAATGGCCTAGTACCCTCCAGGGATTGATCCAGGACCTCAGAGGATATGAAAACCCACGATGCTCAAGTTCCTTATATAAAATGTTATAATATTTGCTTATAACCTATGTACATACTCGAGTATACATTAAATCATCTCTAGATTATTTGTAACATCTAATGCTATGTGAATTGTTGCCTGCAGGAGGCAAATTCAAGTTTTGTTTTTCGGAACTTTCTGAAATTCTTTTTTCAGAGTTTTTTTGACCTGAGGTTGGTTGAGTTTGCTGATATGAAATATGTAGATGTAAAGGAATGACTGCACTGTATTTTGCTGGGAGGATTAAGGTTTTTCAGGTAGGTGATATCTTTTTCTTCTTTTTGCCAGCAACTAAGATTGAACATCAAGCTACTGGCCTCCAGGAGCTGGCTGTAAGTCTGGTTGGGTTTTATCTGGAAGATCAGAAAATTTTTGTCACCAAATACAAACAAACACCATCTAGAACTATCCTTCACTGTTTAGAAATGGAGATGGCTCCCATGGGTCACATAAAAAAGTAAATTTAATTGCCCAATAATTGCAAGAGTTTTGTCTGCAAATATATTTGTTAATTAAATTTTTTTCCATATTTAGGATCCTGGAAATGGATAAGAGGGAAATTTATTGGAGAACTTTATTTGGACTGGAGGACCCATTTGTGCACGTGCATTCCTTATTAATAGGTCTTTGTTCTTGCTGTAACCCTCAGCCAGGTATTTTGAGAGGCATTCTCATTTTCTTCTAAGTCATATCAGCATAGTAATCACTTGGCTGAAAACCAGCTGCCATTTGCATGTTTAATAAAAATATAACACCAATACCATATTCAAAACTATTTTTCCTCTTAGACTAAGACTTCAAGATAACCTAGTTCCCTATATCTACCATAACTGCTGTTTACCTTGGGTTTGAAGTCTTTAAAATAGGGAGATAATTCTAAAAGTTGGATTACTCTTTCCTTACCCTATCAGTCATAAACCATCTCTCTTAATTATAGTATAAGGACATTTACATAACCAGGGGGAGGGTCTACACATTTCTATTATGCTTGGCACTTGTGTGAAAGGATATTATATTCATGTGCATTAGAGATTGCTTATAAAAGATCGAGACAATAATAGCCGATCAGACGATAAAGGTCTCTTTTCTCCTCCCAGACAGGCTGTCTCTGGCAGAAGAATACACTTCATCAAAAGTGTCTGCAGGTTGTCAAACTCAGGGAGGTTTGGGGACCCTCTGAGGCTGTCATGGTCAACAAGAAGATTTTCTGTCGGGCTTTGCCATCACTCACCCTGAGGAAATAATCACTCACTACATTCTGCATGTTCTCATGATAGAGCTCTCCATTTGAGAGAAAAGAGCCATTTTATCAAAGGACAATATAGCCCTTCTCTGGGTCCATGTAGCTTCCATTATCAGACCATAATAAATCATATTTATGTTCTCAGTTAATAAGACTGATTACAACGCAGGTTTCAGATGTGGGAAAAGCAAAGCAGGTTGAAAAGATGTTTTAATGAAAATATGATAAGAAAACAGCTTCTTGTGAACATTCAGTGCTATTATTTGTAATGATTACAGACAATTTTTGGTGCATCTTTAGCAATGGTTTAAGCTGCATAAATTGGCTCACTGATAGATAAGTAAAAATAATAAGGAAAAAAAATCATGAAATCATCTTATGTTGTCTAGAATCATTATGTACACAACAAGTGCAAAATGAGTCTAATGTATATGCTGGGGATGGAGGGAAAACAGATTGCTCAGGAAAAGCATGGTTTGGGTATTCAAAATGATTTAGAAATTTTCTCACTTTAAGTTAAAGTTGTGTGTGCTCTGAAATTTGGGGGTGCCAGATATTAATTTCATCTTGTAAATGAATCAACTCTACCTCTTTTATTCAATCTCAAAGTTGTTTTTCCCTTTCTTTATTTTTTTCCCCTCCATGGAGCTCAATACAGAGACATATATCTCCTACCCAGTGTTTGGACACAATTGCCATTAGTGCTAATGGGAGTTAAGTGCCTACTTGGGAGGAAAACAGAACCCAAAGTTTAATATTGAAAGGTATCTTATTAAAAAGGTCTGGACATTTTTAGCTTCAATGAGTTCAATTACACTGAAGTACCAACTTTCTAAATTAATACAAAAAAGAAAAAAATCAGATAAAATATTGAAATAGATTCAGTCATTAACTGTGTAATACAGAAAAGTATCTGATAGCTGAGGACTTATTTGTTCCTACTAATTTACTGGTTTGGTAGTATAACAAATAACAATTCCAGGTTAGCTCCCAGCACTTAGAGCACTTTTTTCCATTGTCTGTTCACAGCTTTGATGAGAATTTTGTTATCCTTGGCTTTTGGGTTAATAAAAAGACAATGAGGCTTCTTACATCCACTATTACTCTGAAAAGTGATATTCTGAAACCTCTGATGAGCCAACTAAGCACCATGGATTTATCAAGTGGTTGGGATGTCTTCTTTATTTGTGGGTAGAGGGGATTGGCAGGCCTCATGTTGTACACATTGGTGAGTCTTTTAAAACAGCCATTGTTATGAACCATGAAAGCGAACATCCTCCATAATGAAGCTGTCACAACTAGAACTGCTGGAAAAGGCCTAATATTGATGGCACTGCAGACTCTTTTTACTAAAAGCAAACTTAACAGAGTCTCTATTTTATTCAGAGATGCTTGGATTGTATTTTTTCTAAGCCAGTTCACACTAATGTTAGATATTGTGACAGTTGATAATGTCAATGGCGTCTAAGAGATTAATTTCCCAAGGCATGAGAAAAACTCACAGGGAAAGATGCATGATTTTAATTGGTACAGGTGGGCACATACTTGTGGATATAAATGTGTGCCTAGGCAGGGGTCCCGTGTTTTCCTGAAATACTGCTCAGTTTCCTGAAATTAAAAACCTTGAGATTCTGTCCCCTCCCCCTAAATCATGACTTTCTTCATTGGCAATTTCTCTTTGTTCTATTCTTACCTGAATGGAGGAGGGGAGAGTCATAGGCCCCATGTCAGTCACGTTGTCTGACTTCCAGGGAAATAACTGCCAAGACTTCTGCTGCATCTTCCTTTGGTTTTCACCCTCACTTCTTTTTTCTCTTCATAGGTTGACCAAAAAATATTGCCTGCAAGAGAATTCTGTAGTGCCACCATATATCTAGTTTCTATGAAGCGTTTTGTTTTAGCGTTACTGGACTTAACCACAAAAGACGCTTGACATTGATAAAGAATCTGTCAAGTCTACCCTGATCAGTGCACTGAAATTGCTCATGACAGGGAAGACACCAAACCCCCAAAGCAGTGGTAGATTAGGAGAAAAATGATTAGAAGCTTCGTGGTTGTGAATCCATTTCATGTTGGACCATACACTGAGCCAAATGTATTTTACTTGTCACACTCCATTAGCATGTGTGAAACAGCTGGGAAAATGGCCATATGATTAGACAGAAGGAAACCTGGATTCTTCATACTGGGAGTTGTTACCACTGAATAATGTCTATGCAAGAGAAATTGGTTTAGATTCTGTTAATTTCTTGTGTGATAGAAAATAAAGGGCATTTGTGAATAGAATCTACATAAGTTGACCACAAACAGTCCCTCCCCTAATTTTTAACATTTTTTAAAAGAAGGCTTGCTGAAATCCACATTTTTATTGGCAAAAACTTTCATTGATATTTNATAGCTGAGGACTTATTTGTTCCTACTAATTTACTGGTTTGGTAGTATAACAAATAACAATTCCAGGTTAGCTCCCAGCACTTAGAGCACTTTTTTCCATTGTCTGTTCACAGCTTTGATGAGAATTTTGTTATCCTTGGCTTTTGGGTTAATAAAAAGACAATGAGGCTTCTTACATCCACTATTACTCTGAAAAGTGATATTCTGAAACCTCTGATGAGCCAACTAAGCACCATGGATTTATCAAGTGGTTGGGATGTCTTCTTTATTTGTGGGTAGAGGGGATTGGCAGGCCTCATGTTGTACACATTGGTGAGTCTTTTAAAACAGCCATTGTTATGAACCATGAAAGCGAACATCCTCCATAATGAAGCTGTCACAACTAGAACTGCTGGAAAAGGCCTAATATTGATGGCACTGCAGACTCTTTTTACTAAAAGCAAACTTAACAGAGTCTCTATTTTATTCAGAGATGCTTGGATTGTATTTTTTCTAAGCCAGTTCACACTAATGTTAGATATTGTGACAGTTGATAATGTCAATGGCGTCTAAGAGATTAATTTCCCAAGGCATGAGAAAAACTCACAGGGAAAGATGCATGATTTTAATTGGTACAGGTGGGCACATACTTGTGGATATAAATGTGTGCCTAGGCAGGGGTCCCGTGTTTTCCTGAAATACTGCTCAGTTTCCTGAAATTAAAAACCTTGAGATTCTGTCCCCTCCCCCTAAATCATGACTTTCTTCATTGGCAATTTCTCTTTGTTCTATTCTTACCTGAATGGAGGAGGGGAGAGTCATAGGCCCCATGTCAGTCACGTTGTCTGACTTCCAGGGAAATAACTGCCAAGACTTCTGCTGCATCTTCCTTTGGTTTTCACCCTCACTTCTTTTTTCTCTTCATAGGTTGACCAAAAAATATTGCCTGCAAGAGAATTCTGTAGTGCCACCATATATCTAGTTTCTATGAAGCGTTTTGTTTTAGCGTTACTGGACTTAACCACAAAAGACGCTTGACATTGATAAAGAATCTGTCAAGTCTACCCTGATCAGTGCACTGAAATTGCTCATGACAGGGAAGACACCAAACCCCCAAAGCAGTGGTAGATTAGGAGAAAAATGATTAGAAGCTTCGTGGTTGTGAATCCATTTCATGTTGGACCATACACTGAGCCAAATGTATTTTACTTGTCACACTCCATTAGCATGTGTGAAACAGCTGGGAAAATGGCCATATGATTAGACAGAAGGAAACCTGGATTCTTCATACTGGGAGTTGTTACCACTGAATAATGTCTATGCAAGAGAAATTGGTTTAGATTCTGTTAATTTCTTGTGTGATAGAAAATAAAGGGCATTTGTGAATAGAATCTACATAAGTTGACCACAAACAGTCCCTCCCCTAATTTTTAACATTTTTTAAAAGAAGGCTTGCTGAAATCCACATTTTTATTGGCAAAAACTTTCATTGATATTTCACCCTTAAAATCCCATCCTCAGTTTCCCTATTAGAACCTGTAGATTACATTTTTCCCCCCCAGGGCACAAACAACCTGTATGTGGCCAAGGGAAAAAAAAAAAAAGACAAAACAGCAAAACAGGACTGGCTTGAGATGGTGATTTACATCTGGTGTAGCTCTTATATTTTACAGTTTAAAAAAAAAGAAATCTTTTTTTTTTTTCTTTAAAGAGGGAATGTCAGTGAAAAGATGACTTTAAGGACGAAAAGATACAAACGACTCAGATACAAAGGAAATTCCCAGAAATGCTTAAAACACCACAACCACAGCACTGTAAGGAAGACAGAGTGGGGCAGGATTTTCCCCTTGGGAGCAATCTGTTGAAAACCCACATAGAATGAAAGAAAATCTATTATGGGAAAGAAAGATAGCTTTCTTGAATGTTGCCTGTAAAATCCCATATCTAAGGGTGTTACAGTTCCTTAGGACAAAATCTTGTCCTGAATGAGACTGGGGAATTATCAAATGTTGACTGTTAAATATTTTCATTTCATACTGTATTTATTTCTCCAGAATGATGAATATGCAGATTTAAAATTGAATTTCTTTGTTCCCAAGAGAACGATGGAGCCAAGTTCTTGACGATGTCTAGTATTTACAGATGGGCCCTCTGATGGGATGAGTCACTGCACAATTAATGGCCAGTGTGTCAAGCACGACCTCATCACCTCCCACACTGCGGAGGAGGACCATTTGGACTGGGGACTGCTATGACTCTGCTGCTGGTCCCCGGGCATTGTGCAAAACTTTGACCTGATTTCACTCCTGTGGATAACTTTCCCCAGTCCCTGGTCCAGCAAGTAGATGTTATTTCCAGTAAAAGGAAAGGATGAGGATCAAAGGGTAAGCTAAAGAGTTCTATGCCCCTGGACAGATCAGCATGGCAGGAAGTAAATAGTATAAAACACCCACCTGTGTCTTTTTTTTCTGGTGCTTGTTTAACTTGTCTGGCCCCCAAAACTTCGTAGTTGCTCCAAGAATTCAAGGCAGTCCTCCCTTGTGACCATGCAGAATGTGTTTGCGGTGCTGAAGGCCAGCCCAGGACTAATTTTGAAAAGCAAATCTGGGAAACAGCTTAATTTCAATTCCCTTGAGATTTTTCTGGGACAAAGTTAGAAAGGAAGAGAAACTGAACAAAATAACAGTTAGTTAGAGGCAGAGGTTAATTTGAGCAAAAGTCTCCTACATTTTCCTTAACCCCCAAATTTCATACCACAAAGGAAGTTTAACAGATACTCAGTAAATGCTAGTTTCTGATGCCATGCTACGGCCCCTGTGATGCTGGCATGAACTGTAGGATCTTTATTTAAAGTGCCCTCTTGAACACACAGAAAGGCATAACCAAATGTACATACAAGACCTATGGTTCTCAGCTCCACAGGTGTTCACTGAGCACCTACTGTGTGTCAGGTGTGGGGACTCACAGACCAGGTCTCTAAGGGCAGTGTTCTTCTTACTCCAGCACATACTGCTTCCTTGGTGTGACCGAAAGAGTTGGTGACCTGAAGCCAGGAACTCCTGATTTTGCAGGTTTCAAATCAAAAATAATCATTTTAGCAGAAACTCTAAGATATGAATATAAATGAAAAATGTGCTTACCTTTTTCTAGAGGCATCACTATGAAGTTGTGTCTACTGTAGGAACAGGGGCTCGGAGTTCTGGTGTAACCATGACTCCATTCCATTCCTTTCCAGTTAGTTTGCCCAAAGGCAAGCTACTTAATTTCTCAAAATCTCATTTTCTTTTTTTTTTTTTTTAAGTTTTCTTTCTGTCTTTTTTTTTGATGTAGATCATTTTTGAAGTCTTTATTGAATTTATTATAATAGTAGTATATAATTTGCTATAATAGCTTCTTTTTTTTGTTTGTTTGGTCTTTTGGCCTCAAAGCATGTGGAAATCTTAGCTTCCTGACCAGCGATCAAACCCACACCTCCTGCATTAGAAGGTGAAGTCTTGATCACTGGACCACCATAGAAGCCTCTAGATCTCAGTATCTTCATCTATAAAATGAGAGTGATAATATTTTTTAGCATTGTTGTGAGGATTAAATGCACATGAACAGTTGGCACAGACAGCCAGATTAAAAGCTGGGGCTTGAAGGCAGCTTGCTAGGGTGGGTGGGGAATCAGTGTTTAAGGGAATGCCAAGCATCTGCAGAATAAATGGTGACCGTGATGCCAGGAACTCTGCTTTCTACCCATGTTCCTGACATGCCCACAAGATGAAATCGGTCCTGTCCTACCAGAATAGTCCCCTTCAAAAGAAAAAAAAAAATATTCCTTTTGTCCAGTTTCCTTTGGCTGGATGTGGCTTTCATGTTGCCACCAATCACCCTGGGACCAGCAGTTGTAGCCACCTGAAAATCTGAAATCAAATATTGCAGGCCTGTGGTTGTATACTGGAAAACTAGGCTATTATCTAAATTAGAATCCTGATACCAGGTTTCTCAAGCAGTTGTTTGATTTAGAGAATTATAAGAGAAAACAAGAACAAAAATATGGGACACATTCTATCAACACACAAGTCAGAGAAATTAGATTTTAAAGCAAAATTTGAATAAGATTTTACAAATCTATCAATATAAGTTATCTCTATGCTTTGAAAGGAACACTATTCAGTTATGAAAGTAAAATAACTGAAATGGAAGGCAATTCTAATTAAGTTAAAATGTTTCACTGCATGAGATAATTCTCTTGTTTTTAATAGCAAGAGAGACATGTATGAATTATGTTAGTGGAAAATCAGTTTTTCTCATCCTCAGCAAATGACTCCTGGTCAATAGGACACTGGCTTGTAGGGTCTCCAAATTGAGTCTCTGCAGGCTCCTCATGTTCTGTCTGCCCTGAGCACAGTGCCCAGAACATAGAAACTCTCACATAACGTTTGCTATGGCTTTTTTAAAGTATCTGATTATGAATTCCTGAGAAAATGTCGAGTCAGTGCCTTCAGGACTTTAAACTGTGATTTAAGACAAGGGAAGAGGTTGAGCTGTTGGAAGTGACTCTTGGGACTCCTTGGCTGGTCTGGCTCATCATCTCCCCTCTCTTCTTTCCTCCATTCCTCTTTGCATCTTTCTTTTGCTTCTCCTTTCACATCTCATGCTTGTGCCCATCTGCACATGTCAAACATCTGGCACCATTTTTGGCGCGTGGTCCTCCCCGAGCTAGATCTCTGTTCCCTTCCTTTTCTACCTTCCTCCATCCACAAGGGTTGCTACTCCATCCCATTACTGAACATTCCAGAGGATGAGCTACACTCTCTGCATTTCCACAGGAGCCCTCTTCACTATGGTTTTGACTATTCCATACAAGGGTAATGAGGGCTGGGGGCAACCTGGGGAGCAGGAAGGGGGAGGTTCCAGATCCATGTTTGCCTTCACCAGCTGGATCTCAGCATGGTTGTGAGGATTAAACACATATAATATGCAGATTTTCTGGGCATTGGAACCTCCAGGGGCTGCTCAAGGGAGCTGGACTATACCTGGAGTATTCAAACATTCCTAAAGGAGTAAGAAAGCTTTTACAAATATGATTTTATGTGGAATGCCAGTAGCAGAACAAATTAGGCAGGAGATGCTATAGAAGCTTTGTGGAGACCAGGAGGTCCACGCCTGCCTGCTCAGTCTCTCATGACTCTGCCTGCCCCATTCTCCAGCTCCCTCCCCCAGCCTGCTTGTGGTCTCCTAGGAACTTACTAGAAAGTCTGTGGGTAGATGATTTCCCAGATCCACCCCTGATCCCAAGTCACTCCAATAGTAGTAAGCTCCTGAGGACAGGCAGTGAGTCTTATTTCTTCAAATTTCTACTCTCACATCTTCCCCTTAATCTTCAGTAAGATGCTCAATATATGTAAGCAGTTTGTGTTTATTTACTCCAGTTTGTGTTTATTCACTCCATTCTAGAACATAGAAAGGTATTGCTGTGTGCTCATAGTATCTCAGAGATGGTCTAGGGTCCTAACTAGGAAATGATATAAAACAGTGGTGCAATTTCTTAATCAAACTCCACCTTCCAAACCTGGGTATCTGGAGCATTTAAATGGATCAGAGACGTCTGTTGGGATGATTCTTGGCTCCCAGCTTTCTCTTCTCCAGGACTTGCACCAACAAGGGTTCCTGTGGCTTTTCTTGGGCTGCTGCTGCTGCAGCTAAGTCGCTTCAGTCATGTCTGACTCTGTGCGACCCCACAGACAGCAGTCCACCAGGCTCCCCTGTCCCTGGGATTCTCCAGGCAAGAACACTGGAGTGGGTTGCCATTTCCTTCTCCAATGCATGAAAGTGAAAACTGAAAGTGACATCACTCAGTCGTGTCTGACTCTTAGCAACCCCATGGACTGAAGCCCACCAGGCTCCTCTATCCATGGGATTTTCCAGGCAAGTGTACTGGAGTGGGGTGCCACTGCCTTCTCCGTTTTCTTGGGCAGTATGATCTTATCTCCTTCCCCAGCTCTCACTCTGGTTTGTTGGCCTGGGGGTGGACACTGACCCAAACCAGGCCAATCAGAATCTTCATCGGAGGTTTTCTAAGTTGTATTCAAGGGAAGATAGTGTACCTCCACCTGAGGGAGGCAACCCTTGGGTGCTGGACTCAGGAGCTTTCTTAGCTGTGCTCTGCAGTGCGTGAAGGTGGTCAGTCTGTGAAAGAGAATGAGCCTCCCTTGTCAAGGAATCACAAAGTCACGTGGCATTCAACCCCAATTTCAAGTTGTTTCTGCACCTCTGCCCTTTTATTTGATTATGGTCCAATATCTTTGTTCAACTCTGTTACTTTCAACCAAGAGAATCCTATTTCCAGCACCTTTCCTTTCATATTGTTTATTTTTCATGATGTTGTATGTTAAGGAGATCCCACACCCTCTCCCTCTGTGCCTCTGCTTGAAACCCAGAGCTCAGCCTGATCATCCTCCATGCCCAGGCTGCCATCTCTAAAGGAGCTCCTCGTGGACTAGGCTGGTTATGGATGGCTGTTTCCTGCAGGACTGGTTGAGGCCTTTCCTTTGTGTCAGCATGCTGTGCTCTAGTAGCTGCTAGTGGTTCTTAGGAAACTGTATGGTCGGTCATCATGTCAGTTTCTCTTAGGATCTAACCTCCTTGAGGGCAGGCACAGGGTCCAATCATTTTCTCCATTCCCAATGCCAAGCAAACACCTGAGGGCACTCAATTTCACTTTTCATTTGTTTACAGCAATAGATATGCCTTGTCAATAGTATAGTCAGATTTTACTTTTTCCTCTCGCTTTTCTTCTTTGAGGGGTTTGTACTTTCGATCACTGAGGCTAGAATATCTCTTTACAGTTGCATAGAGTAGAATTGCCTTTCCCAAGGGGTGAGGGGAATCCTCTGGGAGTCTCCCTTAGACCCCTGAAAAGTCTTTGAAATATCTTTGAGAAGGTTGTTTCTCTCCAAAGGGTAAGCGGAAGGTACCCAACTCAGATTGTAAGGAAGAGTGAATAGCTCCAACATCTAGGTGAAGGGGTACAATATTTTGGGTGTTGAGGGTTTAAGAGAAAAGACAAAGCAACTGAACTACAAAGGCAGAGCCCTAGCAGGGAAGGAGGAAGGTGACTTGGCCTCTGAGGTTATAGTCACTGGAAACAAGACCAGCTCCGGGCCTCTTAGGCTAATGAGTGCTAAGGGACATGTGGGAAGGGCTAGGTGGGGGTCGCTGCACAGTGGGCGCATGGACGTGGGAGATGCTGTGGTCAGCACTGAGGAATGCACTATCCTCCCTCAGAGAAGCCTGCCAGAGATCTGGATCTGCGAGGCAGTGTTCCCAGGGGACCAGAACCATCTGCCAGACTAAACAGGACTGACTCCGTATTGCTGGGAGAAGCCGAGGCGTGGTGGCCTGAGCAGCCTTCTGCACCCTTCAGGTTAGGCTACGTGGAAATCCAGGATTGCCGGAGAGCGTGTCAGGGAGCAGGGTGGCGAGAGAAAATCTGGAAAGGCCAGCTGATTGAGAACCTCCAACAACTAATCAGAAAACATAACAGTGCCCTCACCAGACATTATGTCCCAGTTTTGAAAGGCAGACGATACGGCCTACATGCTGAATAAATACATGTGATGTTTGGGTCAACTCTCTTGGGCTGTATTACGAAATTTCAGTGTGTCAGAAGGTCCCCGCTGGATTATTACAACAAAAGGCAGATGTTTATGTGAGTTTTACTCCTCCTGACAGTCCTGTGAGGATGAGCAGGACTGTGAGCACCATCTCTGCTATAAAGATGAGGAAACTACTGCTCAGAGAGATGGAGTGACTCACCATTGTTAAAAGGACAGTTCTTGGCTGTGTTCTTCACTCTCCTCTGAGGCATCTCCTTCACCATGTGTAGGTGGAGGAGTGGAGCCAGAGCTGGTCCTTGTCAAGAGACCTGGCTTCAGGTTCCAGCTCCTCTACCAGGGAGCTGGGTACCGCTGGGCAAACCTCCTTAAAGGTTTCTCTGGGCTTTTCTCCCCTCATTTGGAAGGATAAGACAGTTGCCTCAAAGGCCCTTCTAGTGTGACCATCTCTTGGATTTAGGGTACAAAGAGAAGAGCCAGCCCCTGTGTGGGGTTGAAGGGAAGACCTCTGGTATTCTCCAATGTCTTGCTCCCCTTCTTTTATTTTTTTTTTAATGAACTTTTAATTTTGCAGTAGTTTTACAGAATTTTGCCAAGATAGTACAGATAGTTCCCATATGTCCCATGCCCAGTTTCTTCTATTATTAACACTCTCTTAGAGTATAGCGCATTTGTTGCAGTTGATAAACNCAGACTAAACAGGACTGACTCCGTATTGCTGGGAGAAGCCGAGGCGTGGTGGCCTGAGCAGCCTTCTGCACCCTTCAGGTTAGGCTACGTGGAAATCCAGGATTGCCGGAGAGCGTGTCAGGGAGCAGGGTGGCGAGAGAAAATCTGGAAAGGCCAGCTGATTGAGAACCTCCAACAACTAATCAGAAAACATAACAGTGCCCTCACCAGACATTATGTCCCAGTTTTGAAAGGCAGACGATACGGTCTACATGCTGAATAAATACATGTGATGTTTGGGTCAACTCTCTTGGGCTGTATTACGAAATTTCAGTGTGTCAGAAGGTCCCCGCTGGATTATTACAACAAAAGGCAGATGTTTATGTGAGTTTTACTCCTCCTGACAGTCCTGTGAGGATGAGCAGGACTGTGAGCACCATCTCTGCTATAAAGATGAGGAAACTACTGCTCAGAGAGATGGAGTGACTCACCATTGTTAAAAGGACAGTTCTTGGCTGTGTTCTTCACTCTCCTCTGAGGCATCTCCTTCACCATGTGTAGGTGGAGGAGTGGAGCCAGAGCTGGTCCTTGTCAAGAGA
Organism: Raphicerus campestris; assembly: GCA_006410735.1. Lineage (NCBI taxonomy): Eukaryota > Metazoa > Chordata > Mammalia > Artiodactyla > Bovidae > Raphicerus > Raphicerus campestris. The sequence goes on from SJYW01039118.1 coordinate 229,214, forward strand.
CCTGGCTTCAGGTTCCAGCTCCTCTACCAGGGAGCTGGGTACCGCTGGGCAAACCTCCTTAAAGGTTTCTCTGGGCTTTTCTCCCCTCATTTGGAAGGATAAGACAGTTGCCTCAAAGGCCCTTCTAGTGTGACCATCTCTTGGATTTAGGGTACAAAGAGAAGAGCCAGCCCCTGTGTGGGGTTGAAGGGAAGACCTCTGGTATTCTCCAATGTCTTGCTCCCCTTCTTTTATTTTTTTTTAAATGAACTTTTAATTTTGCAGTAGTTTTACAGAATTTTGCCAAGATAGTACAGATAGTTCCCATATGTCCCATGCCCAGTTTCTTCTATTATTAACACTCTCTTAGAGTATAGCGCATTTGTTGCAGTTGATAAACCAATACTGACATATTATTATTAACTAAAGTCCATAATTCATTCAGATCTTCTCCGTTTTCCCCAAATCCCAACCCCTCACCCTTTCCTTTTGATTCTATTTGATAGAGTCCCACGCAGGATACCATATTACATTTAGTCATTATGTCTCCTTAAACTCTTCTTGTCTGTAATGGTTTCTCAGACTTTCCTTATTTTGATGACCTTGACAATTTTTAGGTGTACTGGTCAGGTATTTTGTAGAATGTCTCTCAATTGGGATTTGCCTGATGTTTTCTCATGATTAGATTGAAGTAATATGTTTTGGGGAAGACCACAGAGGTAAAGTGCTGTTCTTATCACATCACATCAAGGGTACATACTATCAACATGATTTATCACTGTTGATGTTAACCTTGATTACCTGGCTTAAGGTAGGATTTGTCAGGTTTCTTCACTACAGAGTTACTCTTTCTTTTCTCCTTTTTTAGCGTACTGTACAAGAGTAACCCACGCTTCAGGAGTAGAGAATTATATTCTACATCTCAACAACAGAGTATCTAAGTGAATTATTTGGAAAATTTGTATGCTTTGTCTACTCTCCCCCATTTATTTATTCAACTATTTACTTATATCATTATGGATTCATGGATATTTGTTTTATATTTTGTGTTACCATCTAACACTATTTCATTATATTTTTTCTTCTTTGTTTTATTGTAATAACCCCTACCCCACCCCCAGTTTTTTGCTGGTAAATGGCCATCCTGAATAAGACTACATTTCTTATTCATGGGAGGGATAGATTGGGAGTTAGGGATTGACAGGTACACGCTGCTAGATAGACACATGTATCTATCTTTAAAATAGATAACCAACAAGGAGCTACTGTAAATAAATAAATAAATAAGACTATATTTCCCAAAGTCCCTTGCAGCTAGTTGTGATCATATAATTAAATTCTAGGAGAAGGAAGTGGCAACCCACACTAGAATTCTTATTTGAGGAATCCCAAGGACAGAGGAACTTGGTGAACTATATAGGCCATTGGGGTCACAAGAATCATGTATGACTTAGTGACTAAAACCAAACCAATTAAATTTTAACTAATGAGATGTAAGCAGGAGTGATAAGTACAACTTTTTCTTTTTTTTTTTTTTCTGTGTTTGCTGAAATGTGACATTAAGGCTAGAGCTGGAGTAGCCATTCTGGCCAAGAAGGTGACCTTGGCAATGGGGACCATACATGGTGGTGCAGTAAGATAGGGGCCTTGGTCTCTGACACTGTGGAGCTCCAAAGAAAAATCCACAGTGAATTTCTCACAGTCTGATGTGGCTGCTTGAATGTTACCTGGGATAGAAAAGCATTTCTATCTTCTTTACGGAGAAGGCAGTGACACCCCACTCCAGTACTCTTGCCTGGAAAATCCCATGGATGGAGGAGCCTGGTAGGCTGCAGTCCATGGGGTCACTAAGAGTCAGACACAACTGAGTGATTTCACTTTCAGTTTTCACTTTCATGCACTGGAGAAGGAAACGGCAACCCACTCCAGTGTTCTTGCCTGGAGAATCCCAAGGACGGTGGAGCCTGGTGGGCTGCCGTCTATGGGGTCACACAGAGTCGGACACGACTGAAGCGACTTAGCATCTTCTTTAAGCCTCATAGTTTTAGGTTTTCTGCTGCTCCCAGAAGAACATAACCCCGACTTACACAGAATACATGAGCATGTGTACTTTATAAATGTGTGTGTGCGTGTATATATATATAAAAACGTGTATATATACATATATATATATGTGTATATATATATATATATATGTAAGGGTGGCTCAAGGATATAAAATTGAATTTTAAAAATGCCAGAACCCTCTATTTAGTTTACTAAAGAGGAGGAATTTTATTATATTATTATTATTAATTTTAGTAAGGATAAGTACCTACTGCCATGGTTAGTAGGGTGTCTCTGCTAGCTGTTTGATTCTCTGACTTTCTTTGTTTTGGGAAATTCACCAAGATTAACTCTTGAGTCACAAATAAAGACAAGTTCCACCCATTCTTTTTGGAGTAAACTATGAGGATGTGTGGAATGTCTGCAGAGGAAGCAGAGGGTTCTATTTAGTAATTTAAATTGGATGAGTCTCTTGCTAGCTTCAAAAAAAAAAGGAAAGATTTTTCAAAGAAGATTTATTTAGAGAAATATGCTGGTGTTTCCTGACATGGGGTTAAGATTGAAAAGTTAAGACTCTGAGAAATCCACTGTGGATTTTTCCTCTTGTCCTGTCTGGCTGTGAGTTTTCTCCTTGCTGTGTGTTTGAGGGTTGAGGGGACAGACAGTGCCCCTGCTTGGGTGGCACTGCTGGAGGAGGCTGAATGGGCTATGCAGGAGGCTATGAGGAGTACATAGCTTGGAAGCTGGGGAGGAAGTTGTGTGAGAATAACCTGAGACTGAGGGCCATTGGTTTTAGGGCAGGGAGAGTGAGGCTGCCGTAACTTGACATCAAGTTTAGAAAGTGCTTATGTGGTTGTGCAACACAAAGTCAAGAAATGATGATGACAAACATCAGCTGTCAATAAAATGTTCCCCTTATGAACTTGGGTCCATGGGGTTCAGTTAGAGCAGTGTCACAAAGAAATTCAACCCATCAAGAAAAGGAGGATTATTTGATTAGCCCAACTTCTTTACTCGAAGCTCAAAAATCAAAAGGTTTTATTTTAAATATCAAATCTTTACTTTCATGGGCTACAAAATCACTGAGGACAGTGACTGCAGCCACTGAAATTAAAAGATGCTTGCTCCTTGGAAGAAAAGCCATGACAAACCTAGACAGTATATTAAAAAACAGAGACATCACTTTGCCAACAAAGGTCCTTATAGTCAAAGCTATGGCTTTTCTAGTAGTCTTGTGTGGATGTTAGAGGTGGATCATAAAAAAAGGCTGAGTGCCAAGAATTGATGCGTTTGAAGTGTGGTGCTGGAGAAGACTCTTGAGAGTCCCTTGGACAGCAAGGAGATCAAACAGTCAATCCTAAAGGAAATCAACCCTGAATATTCATTGGAAGGACTGGTGCTGGAACTGAAGTTCCAATCCTTCGGCCACCTGATGGGAACAGCCAGCTCACTAGAAAAGACCCTGATATTGGGAAAGATTGAGGGCAAGAGGAGAAGGATGAGATGGTTGGATGGCATCACTGACTCAACAGACATGAGTTTGTGCAAACTCTGGGAGACAGAGAAGGACAGGGAAGCCAGTCCATGGAGTCCCAAAGAGCTGGACATGACTGAGCAACTGAACAGCAACAGCAACAAGAACCATGAATAAGATTCAAAGAAGAATGTAACATCCCCTCCTCTCTTGTTTATTTCCATTATAGCCCATGGCTGTTCCAGAAGCCCTTCTCCATAGGTTCTGGAAAGCTCTCTACATCTCAGACCTGCATTCAATTTGCTCTTTCTTTCTCCCTCCCCTCCTCTCTTCCTATACTATGTTAAGTTGACCTAACCTATGTAGAGCGAGACTCTTTTCAAGAAAGTGATGCAGATGAAAAATTAGGGTAGAAGTCACAGGGCTCTGTTGTTGAAGCTGTGTGATGTGGCAGATTGCTGTCTATCTACCTGATTTTATTAGCGGAAGAGACAATGTGAACACTAGAGTGTAAACTCTTTTCAAATTAAAAGTTCCACGAGGGCAAGGATTTTTGTCTTCTATTCACTGTTCTATCACAAGTACCTAGAATAATATCTGACATAAACAAGGCACACAGTCAATATGTTTTGAATAAATGTACCCAGACTATGCTTTTCCAGATTTCCTTGTAGCTAGGAGTGGCCACTCCAGTACTCTTGCCTTGAAAATCGCATGGACAGAGGAGCCTGGTGGGCTGCAGTCCATGGGGTCGCTAAGAGTCAGACACGACTGAGCGACTTCACTTTCAGTTTTCACTCTCATGCATTGGAGAAGGAAATGGCAACCAACTCCAGTGTTCTCGCCTGGAGAATCCCAGGGATGGGGGAGCCTGGTGGGCTGCCATCTATGGGGTCGCACAGAGTCGGACACGACTGAAGTGACTTAGCGGCGGCAGCAGCAGCAGTAGGAGTGGACACGCGCCAGCTTTGGCCAATGATATATGAGAACGTCTGCTATGAGCTACTCAGGATATTTTTATTTCCCTGGTTAATCTTCTAATTTGGCTGGCATGGCTCCATCATTTTTCTTCCTGTCTTGAATGAGAGTGTGATGTCTGGATCTACAGCAGCCACCTGTGACCAGGAAATCACAGGCATGAGAGAAAATCCGTTAGAAGCACAAAGGCATTGATGTTAATATCTACAAATTATAGAACCAACACCAGAAGCAGCCTATCTCTAGATCTCTTGTTACATGAGAAAACAAGCCTTTCTTAAAAAATTGAAGCTACTGTTAGGTTTTCTGTAACTTGCCGTCTGACTTGATCATAGCTAAGGGAAGAAGCAGAAAAACTATTAATATCATCATAATGACAATTTCCATTTCAAATCATATATAGGCTATTGTGGGCTTCCCAGGTGGTGATGCTAGTGGTAAAGAACCCACTTGCTAATGCAGGAGACATAAGAAACATAAGTTCTATCCTTGGGTCAGAAAGATCCCCTGGAAGAAGGCATGGCAACCTACTTCAGTATTCTTACCTGGAGAATCCCATGGACAGCGAGGCCTGGTGGGTTAGGGTCCATAAGGTAGCAAAGAGTCAGACACAACTGAAATGACATCACTCAGTTGTGTTTGGCTCTTTGTGACCCCATGAATATATAGTCCTTGGAATTCTCCAGGCCAGAATACTGGGGTCGGTAGCCTTTCTCTTCTCCAGGGGATCTTCCCAAGCCAGGGATCGAACCTAGGTCTCCCATATTGCAGGCGGATTCTTTACCAGCTGGGCCACAAGGGAAGCCCTAGAATACTGGAGCGGGTAGCCTATCCTTCTCCAGTGGATCTTCCCAACCCAAGAATCAAACTGGGATCTCCTGCATTGGCGGATTCTTTACCAACTGAGCTATCAGAGAAGCCAGTAGCAACTTAACACACACACATATGCTGTTATGGGCCATTTTCTTCTGCCTAATGTGGGACACTCACAACAAATGTTGACAAGATAAACAGTCAGATTTTTCCAACTCAAGAAAAGCTTTTACATGTAGGATTTCTATGGACTGAATTTCTAGGATTGCTATGAGCTGAATTGTGTACTTTCCAAAATTCATATGTTGAAATCCTAACCCCCAATATGAAGAATGTGTTTTTGCAGATTGGATCTTTAAAGAGGTAGTTTTAAATTAGTGCTAGTCAAGGCTATGGTTTTCCCAGTAGTCATGTATGGATGTGAGAGGTGGACTGTGAAGAAGGCTGAGAGCCGAAGAATTGATGCTTTTGAACTATAGTGTTGGAGAAGACTCTTGAGAGTCCCTTGGACTGCAAGNAATTGATGCTTTTGAACTGTAGTGTTGGAGAAGACTCTTGAGAGTCCCTTGGACTGCAAGGAGATCCAACCAGTCCATTCTGAAGGAGATCAGCCCTGGGATTTCTTTGGAAGGAATGGTGCTGAAGCCGAAACTCCAGTACTTTGGCCACCTCATGCGAAGAGTTGACTCATTGGAAAAGACTCCGATGCTGGGAGGGATTGAGGGCAGGAGGAGAAGGGGATGACCGAGGATGAGATGGCTGGATGGCATCACTGACTCAATGGATGTGAGTCTGAGTGAACTCCGGGAGTTGGTGATGGACAGGGAGGCCTGGCGTGCTGCGATTCCTGGGTTCGCAAAGAGTTGGATACGACTAAGCGACTGAACTGAACTGAATGGGGAGAGGAAAGTGGAGAGGGGCAAAATAGGGATGTGGGATTAGGAGATACAAACTACTATGTATAAAATAAATAAGCAGCAAGGATATATTGCATAGCACAGAGAAATAGAGCCATTATTTTATAATAACTTTAAATTGGATATAATCTATAAAAATATTGAATCACTATGTTGTACACCTGAAACTAATATAATATTGTAAATCAACTATACTTTAATTAAATAAAAAGAGGTAGTTAAATTAAAATGAGATCATATGGGTAGGCCTTAACTCAATATGTCTGGTATGCTTATATGAAGAGGAAATTAGGTCACAGATATGTACAGAGAGAAGACCATGCGAAGACACAGAAGATGGCCATTTATAAGCCAAGAAGAAATACCTTAGAAGAAACCAACCTTGCTGACAACTTGATCTCTGACTTCAAACTTCCAGAATTGCCAACAAAGTGGATTTTTGATGTTTAAGTTACCCAGCCTGTGGTATCTTGTTAGGGTAGCCCTAGCAGACTAATACAGGTGGTTATCCAGACTTAACCCGCTGATAACCGTTGGTTTCAGAGTTTTCTACATGGGATGCTGTTGCCAGGCACTCGTGGTGATATCTTCTCAGCACCTTCATGCTTTCTTTGTTCCCTGGCTCAGGTTTGTATTTCCTTACACTCTAGGCTGAGGTTTCTCAGGCTTTTGTCATGACACAATCCTCTGTGGAGAGTCCTCGGATACAAATACCTAGATCTCTCTCCCACAGATGGCTGTTTAGAAGGTCTCAGCAGGGCCCAACAATCCTTATTTTTAGAAAATCGTCCCAGGTTATCCTGAGGCCCCCAGAATTGAGAGCCAGTGCTCTCATCCTCTATCCTAAAAGGCCTGACTGGCTGTGCCCTGCTATGGATGGCCAACGTTCCTCTGCTCTTTATACTCAAAGAGACTGCAACCTCTCTTTTAGGGGAGACTTTTGGGGATGTGTATGACCAATTTTTAATAGACAGGTAGCCTAAAGGTGTTGAGGGAAGATCCCTGGTTCAGGGGCCTCTCCTCTATATGCAGTCCTTTTCTGTGTAGTGACTAACTTTTACAGCCTCTTAGATTTGTCCATGTGCCAGGTGTAGGAGACAAAGTTGATTTTTTTTTTCCCTGTAGATCAAGAATTGAAGAAAGAAGAGCTGGTGGGAGGAAGAGTGAAGTCAGGCACTGAGGGACTGCAAGGCTGAGATCAGTGTGGGTGATCAAATGACCTGGTTAATGGGCAGAACAGGGGAAGAAGGGTTGTTGGAAGAGATACTGATTGTGAACTTTATATCAAGAACTGCATTTTTCTTTGCATCTCTAGTGCCAGACAAGGAGTTGTGAAAAAGACTGGATGAATGCATAAAAGAAAGAGAAGCGGTATCATGATACCAAGTGCCTGGGAGTTCTTCCAACCCCACCTTCCTGGTGGCATTTATGTTTAGCTCAGGGTTTGAGAATGAAAGGGAAGAAAGGCCATTGAGATGAAGGAAGAGAATAAGCAAAGGCACAGAGCTATGAAATAACCTGATGGAACTCTGTGTTTTTGAACTGTGCCATCCAATAGAGTAGCCACTAATACATGGCTATTTAAAATTAAATTAAATGTAAAATACAGTCCATTAGATATGCTAACCGCATTTCAAGTGCCTAGTAGCCACAGATAGTAGCTGATGGCTACCATATGGACAGCACAGGTATAGAACATTTCCTTTACTATAGGAATTTCTGTGGGACAGTATCCTTCCAGGGTGACATAGAGAGGGCAGCACAAGTTGAAGAAATAAGTTGGAGTTGAAATATCCAAAGAATCTTTTGTAGCACACTTAAAAGCTCAGACTTTATCCAGAAGGCAATGGGCAGCTACTGAAAGAGTATTTGTTTCTTAACTGAGATAAAATATATATAAAAGTCACCATTTTAATCCTTTATAAGCATGCAATTCAGTGGCATTAAGGATAGCACATTGTTGTACAACCATCACCACTAGCCATCTTCAGAATTTTTTCACGACCTCAAGCTAAAATTCTGTACCAGCAAGGGATGCAGGGATCTTGTTTATTGAAGAGAAAAGACACTAGTTCTTTGGAGTCCCCAGGGCTGTGAAAGATCTGTGACTCCAAAGGGTGAGCTGAGAAAAGAAGAGAGGGCCAGGGCCGCAAAACAGAGGCTATTAATACGGACTCCTATCTTAGGTATAAGGCCACTAAGGAAGACAGAACCCTGGAAAGGAACTCACGGAATTAAAATGAACTGTTCACTCACAGTAAGGAATATTTCCAGGGTAGCTGATTCTCCCAAGCAGGAAGTTTTTCCATGCTGCTTCCTATTTTCCCAGGCGTTTAAGCCTCCAAGAAGATGGACTTGGAGAAATTCATTCACACCTACACCCACATAGTCAACCCTACACTGTGAGTAACCTGCCTTATAAACTGGCAGCCTGAACCAGGGGTAATCTCTTCTTACAGCAGTCCCATTGGAAGAAACTTTCTGAGTTCTACCTCACTGAAAGGGCAGAAGCAATACAAAGTTACTCAAATTTTGTTAATAACACTTTTATTCACAATAACCTTTTAAATGATTTCCTATAAAAATGCAAATTATTTTCTCTGCTGTTACTTATGAGCAATATTATAACAATAATAAGGGAGCCTTAAAAATGATCTGATTTCATATTTTACTCCAAAATGCGGCCAGGGAGAAAGGTCCTCGTGACTGTGGTGTCTGGAAATGTAGATTTTCATTTTGCAAATATTGATGGCCTCCGAAGGACTGATTTAGTTGGTCAAGCTTAAAGAGAGGGAAGACGTTGCAGAAATCGGGATTATGGATAGGTCTTCTCTTTTTGAGAGTTTGAATTTTAAAAGAAGTTATTCAAAGATTGTCCCACATATATTTTTGTTCAATGGTTTGTATAAACTAGTTTAGTTAATCGATCCAGCTCATTTATATTAAAATGATACCTTATTGGTTTCACACCAACCCCTGGGAGGTCAGAAGAGTGAGGAAATTCATATTTATGCACAGAGCCAGAAACAAGTAAGAGAGAGGTGGAAACGGAACCAAAGAAACAAATATTCCAGAGCAGGACTTGAGGGATGGAGATGGAGTCTGAGTCAGCCAGAGAGCTCGGTGGTCCCTTTCCAGAATTCCGTGGTCCCTTTCCAGAATTCCGTGCTTCTCCCCTGCATAGTGATCCAGGAACGCAGGGCTCCCGGCAGGAGGCATAATTAGCCCCTCAGCTGAGAGTGCACTTTGCCGTTTTTTTTCGCGCTCTGTGCCTTTTGAGGATCTGGCTGTGATTCTTTAGTGTTCACCTCAGTTAGAGCTCAACTCACGTTGACATTGAGACCAGAAAGGTTAGCAGTCTCTCCTGCTGTCTTGCCTATAGACTCTGGATGAATCTTTCAGAATTAAGCTCAAACTTTGCCTCTCTCATAGGGTTATTATACCTTGTCTACCCATATGGGAAGTAACTGTAGACAGGGAGTATTATCCTTTCTTTATTTTTGATAACCTCAGAACTGATGTGGGAGACCTGGGTTCGATCCCTGGGTTGGGAAGATCCCTTGGAGAAGAGAACGGCTACCCACTCCAGTATTCTGGCCTGGAGAATTACATGGGCTGTATAGTCCATGGAGTCGCAAAGAGTCGGGCAGGATTTAGCGACTTTCACTTTCAGAACTGATGGCTCTGACAACTGGGCTCTGAATATAAAGTGTTTAACCGGAAGACCAGCAGATGGCGCCATTTGTCATTTATTGACACCCGCGTATAAAAGCGTGTGGCATGGCTCCTTGCCTCTTTAATTTGAGTGGTATTATAAGTAAAATGTTTTCAACTGTTTATTATGCATGAGCCAAAATTCTATGAATGTGTAACATTTTCTCCTGTATTTCCCTTTTTTATAACATCATTTAAATTCCTTATTAATAATTTAAAAATGTTCTGGATTTTAATCACTTTTCTCATCACTAAAATATCTGATGAAGAGATTTTTTCCCCCTGCTGAAGGTGAGCTAGAGGAAACCATCAGCCGGGAAGGAAGGAATCTCACTCTTGACTCGAGCTCAAGGCCCCTCCTGCACCACTTCATCTTTTCAGTTTAATTGAATAGTATTTATTTAATTAATAAAAATATCTGTTTTGTACAGATTTCAGAAATCCAAGGCTCGAATAGGCTGCCATTAATAAACCAAGTTTTTTTATATCCAAGTTTAATTATGGTGGTGTTTGTTTGATAGCTTGTTACTGTAAATAAAAGAGATAAAGGCAGCCCTTCACTGGAGTAGCTCGAGAGCTGTGAAATATGTACCTAATTAAAACTATTGGTGTAAGAGGCTAATAAAGTACATGTGCCTACTAGATGTCTTATTCTAATGAATCTCGGCTAATTTGCTTTGACTGATGAATTTCGGTGTTAGTGGTAGGGGCTGAATAATTATGAAATTTATCACAAGATACAAGGACTCATTAAGGATTACTCAGGTTGAGTTAGAGGAATGTTTTCTTTGTCAAGAACACAGGCCTTGACCAATGTAATTACAGCGATGCCAAAGAGTAGCCAGATTCCAATCCAAGCCCCAGAGAATGTTCAAGGCCAGGAGGGGAGCATGTTTCGGGGTGGGGCGGGGGTGGAGTGGGGGAAGTGGAGCCACCAGAGACTGTCAGTTCTGAGAGAAACACCTGTATGGGGCTCGGGCCTGAATTTTAAACAGAAGCTTTCACTGCGCACAGAACTCTGCATGGATGGATTTAAGGACAATGACTCTCCTCTCACTTTCTTCTTGTAAACGTTTTCCCACCCTTCATGAGGAAAAAGAGGAGTGCTCGCATTTATTTAGCAAGGACACTGCTTGCTGCAGGAAGTCTATTCAGCTTCAAATTCTTTTTTTTTCCTTCTAAGTTTTAGCCTTCTGAGTCTCCTGACTTATTAGTGAATCTGATTTTCTTAAGTCCTGAGTGGGAGACCCCAAAACCGGGGCCATGATTAGAGCCCATTTGGCCAGTCTCACATAACTACTTGCAGATTGGCCAGGAGGTTACAAAAAAAACACACAAAAAAACAAACAAAAAAACACACCATCTGTTTGAATTTGAAGTGGAAGATACTAACTGTTACAACATGTGCTGCGGGTAACACAGAGAAGAGCTATCTTCCCAACCAAGACCTGGACATTCTGCTCCTTACCAACCAGGAAGCAGAAGAGAAAGGAGGACACCCTTAGATACCTTCCCACAGGAAACAGAGGCCGCAGAACAGCTACCCTCCTGAGGGCAGGCAGGAGCCCAGCTCAGGAGATGAGAGCCGTGGATGAAAAGTCCCTGCGAGGGGGCCTGGCTTCAGCCCCTTCTTCTGGGGGCCAGAAGGAAGTGGGGAGCAGGGGTGGGGTTTGGGAACGAGGGATAGCAATGCTCCAGTAAGCAATACCCAAGCTGGAAGCCTTGTCATGCAAATGGAGACCTATTTACCCTCAGCGTCCTCCCCCCCCACCACAGGAGAGGCTTTCCCAGGGCTGCACAGCTCTTGTCCCAACATGCCAAGTTGCTTCACTTGCTTCACGACCCCATGGACCCTGCCAGGCTCTGTCTGTCCATAGGGTTCTCCAGGCAGGAATATTGGAGTGGGTTGCCATGCCCTCCTCCAGAAGATCTTCCCAACCCAGGGATCGAACCCGTGTTTCTTATGTCTCCATTGGCAGGCTGGTTCTTTACCACTTGCACCACCTGGGGGGCCCTTTCATGTCCTAGACCTGGTCTCTTGTTCACAAAGGAATAAAGAACTGTAAACTCTATGGCAATCAAACCAGATATGTACACATATGTAAAATGTAAATACACATACACATATAAATATCTGCTTCTAAATGTGACTTAAAATTAAAACAAACAGAACTTCAACTTGTAGGTGTTTTACAGCCAAAGCTTTCAAGTAAATTAACCCCTTGTTTGGTTTATCTTTCCAAAAATAACTTCGGCACCAACTTTTTCCAATTTTCCTTCCCTTTGAAAGGAAATGTCAGGCATGATATTAAGTGAAATTTAAGCCTTCTTGCNAAGACTGTGGTCCATATGATCATTTTGGTTAGTTTTCTGTGATTGGTCTTTTCATTTTGACTACCCTGTAATGTATAAGAATAAGAGGCTTATGAAAGGTCCTGATGGGATAGGCTGACTGAGGGGGAAATTGGGTCTTGTTCTGATGTGCTGGGCCATGCTCAGTAAATCTTTAATCCAATTTCTCATTGATGGGCAGGGCTGTGTTCCCTCCCTGTTGTTTGACCTGAGGCCAAACTATGTTGAAGGTAATGAAGATAATGGCAACCTCCTTCAAAAGGTCCCATGCATGCACTGCTGCACTCAGTGCCACCGCTGACCCATGCCTCTACCAGAGACCCCTGGACACTCGGGGGCAAGTCTGGGTCACTCTTTTGCGGAGTCACTGCTTCTTTCTCTTGGGTCCTGATGCACACAAGTTTTTGTNCAGTGCCACCGCTGACCCATGCCTCTACCAGAGACCCCTGGACACTCGGGGGCAAGTCTGGGTCACTCTTTTGCGGAGTCACTGCTTCTTTCTCTTGGGTCCTGATGCACACAAGTTTTTGTGTGTGTGTGCCCTCTAAGAGTCTATTTCCCCAGTCCTGTGTAAGTTCTGGCAGCTCTATGGTGGGGATAATGGTGACCTCCAAGAGGGCTTATTCTATACCCAGGTCTGCTGTACCCCGAGCCCCTGTCCCTGTGGCAGGCCACTGCTGACCCATACCTCCACAGTAGACACTCAGACACAGTTTTAGCTCAGTCTTTTAGGGGGTCTCTGGGTCATGGTGTGCACAAGGTTTGTTTGAGTCCTCTGAACATCTTTGGTGTGTTTAGGGTTTGATTCTAAATGTGATTTCGCCCCTCCTACCATCTTTCTGGGGCTTCTCCTTTACCCATGGATGTGGGGTATCTTTTTTTGGCAGGATCAACATTCTTCTGTCAATGGTTTTTCAGCAGCAAGTTGTAATTTTTTAATTCTTGCAGGAGAGTTCAGTTCAGTTCAGTCACTCAGTCATGTCCAACTCTTTGCGACCCCATGAATCACAGCATGCCAGGCCTCCCTGTCCATCACCAACTCCTGGAGTTCACTCAGACTCACGTCCATCGAGTCAGTGATACCATCCAGCCATCTCATCCTCTGTCTTCCCCTTCTCCTCCTGCCCCCAACCCCTCCCAGCATCAGAGTCTTTTCCAATGAGTCAACTCTTCGCATGAGGTGGTCAAAGTACTGGAGTTTCAGCCTTAGCATCATTCCTTCCAAAGAAATCCCAGGGTTGCTCTCCTTCAGAATGGACTGGTTGGGTCCCCTTGCAGTCCAAGGGACTCTCAAGAGTCTTCTCCAACACCACAGTTCAAAACCATCAATTCTTCAGCACTCAGGTTTCTTCACAGTCCAACTCTCACATCCAGAAAATCTTTCTACTCAGCCAGTTGACCTAAAAATTTCTATCTGGTCAAAGTTATGGACTTTGAAGAAGGCTGAGCACCGAAGCATTGATGCTTTTGAACTGTGTTGTTGGAGAAGACTCTTGAGAGTCCCTTGAACTGCAAGGAGATCCAACCAGTCCATCCTAAATGAAAGTCAGTGCTGAATATTCATTGGAAGGACTGATACTGAAGCTGAAACTCCAGTACTTTGGCCACCTGATGTGAAGAACTGATTAACTGGAAAATACCCTGATATTGGGAAAGGTTGAAGGCAGGAGGAGATGGGGACAACAGAGGATGAGATGGTTGGATGCCATCACCGACTTGATGGACATGAGTTTAAGCAAGCTCCAGGAGTTGGTGATGGACAAGGAAGCCTGACGTGCTGCAGTCCATTGGGTCACAAAGAGTCAGACATGACCGAGTGACTGAAGTGAACTAAGAGAAGGAAAAACTGCTATAAGTTTTTATTTATGAAATTATCTTACAATATTTTTGAACTTTAAATCCATGTATCTAACAAATTACTCATAACTTGTTAGCTTTATTCTATGCTGAACTTTTCCTGAACTATATTGAAATGTACATTTTTCATATTTTTGAAATTAATGATAAAATTAGAAACTGGAAAATATGGACGTATATTAGATGGACTTTCTCTTTGAAATCACTACGGAGTCTTCTAATGTTTATGAACTAAAAGACTCATGACTTGAAGACAAGGAGTAAAGACTAGGTAAACCACAAGTTTAAAGTTGGTAAATGTACTGAAACAGTCATGAAAATATGGCTCTATAAAGAGTATAAATTTGCCACTTGAGGATCTCTTTAGAATGAAAAGAACNACAAAATACCATTTTCAAAGGATTTTTCTATTAGCATTCACAAAGAGATTGAAAAGGGTTAGGAGAATGTTAAAATTTTTACTGACCAAAGAAATATGAATTACCATCTTCATTTTACTCTTAATTAATTGAGTTATTGGAGCTTATATAATCCTCTGTTAAACATCTGAAAGAAAGCAGGCAGGAACCTGGAGGTGTTGTATAGAAGACTTTGTTTTCTAAAGGTAGTGACTTCAATGACCCCATGAGAGTCCTTAGACTTCCCCTAGAAATGGATTTCGAATGCGGCAGCGACTCCTTAATGCTGCCCCATTAATGAGTTCCGATTCAGTGGTTCTAAGTTACCATCATTTAACAAGAGGAACACAAATTAGATTTTCAGACTTTCAGAGATGAGTTTCTCATGGTACCCAAGTCCAGGTTGGATAAAAAAAAGGTTGTGAGGGTGGAGGTGGGGGACAGACTTTGGGCCAGGACCTGCCTGCTTTTTTAAATAGAACCTAGATGGCAACCTGGGGTCGCTGACTGGGTTGCACTTCTGGGAGGGAAGGTTGGGATGTCTTATCTTGGAGAGAGGTTTCTGGGATTGTAAACTCGGGCAATCTGTCAGGTGATAGCTCTTGCCTTCCTGCCGGCCTGGGAGTGAAAGAGGACAGCCTAGGGCAGAGCATTGGGTGTGAGCGGACAGCCGATCCCCAGGGTGCAAAGGCTTCTCTCAAGCAGCTCAGCCATCCTGTCTTTCCAGTGCCTGGGGCTCACTGCTGCCCTGAGGGATCAAAGAGACTTGAAGGGAACACACAGAGAGGGGCCCTTTCATGAATCACCACTGACAGGAGGTATGTCTCCCTGGCTGCAGATTCTTCTAGAAAACCAGCCACAGCTGGGCCTCTTCAGGATGTAGGACTCCCTCGCCTGCCCAATCAAGCAAAGGTGGACTGTCAACCTTGGAGGCCTAAGTTGGAGAATCTGGCCCTGGGCACACCAGAAAATGGAGAGGGGGCCTCTGGCTGCTGCTTCAAAGGGAATGAACTGATCCTGGCTTCAGTCCTGGCGCTGAGCTAGGGGAGAGGAGCAGAGTGGAGAAGAGGCTGGAGAGGAAGACAGGACACGGGCTCAGGGCTCAGCCCAAGGACAACGGGAAAGTAAGAACATGTTTTATATCAACAGAGACACATCGTTCTCAAACACATGCAGATGTGTGCACAAAACACACTGCCAATACTTTTATTGACATTCTTAGCACATAATCTGGATTGTGAAGCTATCATTTCTATGGAACTCAATAAAGCTATAATCATTTTGAATAGAAAAGAAAATTCTATAAACTTAAAAAAAAAGAACTAGGTTTCCCATTGCTGACACAGACATTCAGAGGCAACTGTAATGCTGACAGGTACCAACAGGGCCCATGAGTGGGCCCAGGGTTCATCTTCCAGACTGTGCCCTGTCCCAGCTTTCATTAACCTCCCAGTTGTATCACAGGGTGGGTGACAGACACAGAAAATCTACCAGAAGTGCTTCCTCAGGAAGCTTTCCACCAAACTCATACTCTGTAACACAGCCACCCCCGAGATCATGGCCGCCACCAGGGTCTCCTCCAGCATCCCGCTGGCAGGCCTGGTGTGCCCATGGTCAGACACAAGTCTTTGGGCTAGCCACGGCCTCCAGAAAGTGCCAGTAGTTTATAGTCTAAAGCTGGGATGAAAGTGGGATGGTATAATATGATGTTAAATCAAGGACCCAAGACTTCTTCCTGGTAGGCCATTCAGTCTCACTCCAAGGACACAGGGAGACTGAGGGAAAAAAGCAAATGGAATGGGAACTTATACTTTATTAGGAGCCAGTCTTATGGCCTCTAAAGCAGTCTGAGGAATCTGGACTGATGGCCTGGACCACACGGAAGACTGGGCCCTCCTACCTGCCCTCAGATTGTACGGGGCTAGCGATCTGCCCCCAGACTACAGAGGGCTAGGGGTTTTCCACTTCGTCCCTCAGCACCTGGGTTCCTGCTTGGGAAACTGCTATTTGAATGCTACCAGGTCGATCCATTGCACAGGGGGCAAAACAGGGGAACCAGAGAGACAAAGTGAGCTTGTTCTTGGTGTGGGGCAGGGAGCCAGCTCACCTTGTCCTGGGCATTAGCCTGGGCCTGGAAGCCCTGTGGGAGGCAGAGAGAGCTTTTAAGGAGAGGGAGAGAGTGAAGGAGAGAGAGGGTGGCCACACTGCTGGGGAGCATATGATTTTAGCCAAATTCCTGAAGTTTTTAACCTTTTGAAGCCAGAAGGATGAGACCCAGTATCCTGTATTTGGCTAACTGACTGTGTATCCTCATTCTTGGACAAGCCACACATTGTCCTGTTAGTACAGCTTTCGTATTATCCAGGACAGTTTATCAGTGTGTCTTAAGGTTGGGAGGGTATATTTAGGGAGATCTGGGGCAGTTCCTGGATACAGGAATCATGGTAGAGTGCTTCATTTAGTGAGAAAATTATTCCCTTTTAAATTCTCTTTGAATCCTTCTAATTAACTCATCGGACTATCTCTAATGACTCTGTCTTTAACACCTGTTTAATAACGTGGTCTCTTTAACAGAGGGTGAGACTCAACTTCAGAACCTTTGATTGACCACAGTATAAAGCAATGATTTAATAATGTTTGTATTTTTATTTATTAACAAACTCTTTTTATGTAAGGTGAATGACACAGGTTGCCTTCTTATAATAGTCACATTTGCAGTATTTACCAAGGGTCAGGAACTGTTTTAAGTGCTTAATGTAAATTAGCCCATTTAATCTTCAAAAGAACCCTGGATCACAGACCTATTATTATTCCCATTTTACAAATGCAGAAACTAAGGCAGAGAATGTATAAACTGATTGCCCAAGTTCACCCTGTTAGTAGGTGGTGAAAGCAGAATTCTCATCGAGGCATTCCCATTCAAGAGTATAGGTGTGGGGCAGAGGTTAATCCCGTATTGTCTTGATCCTCCAGTGAGTGGCCAAATGCGAGACATTCTGGGTATGTTGCGTGTGTCACCTCATTTTGGCATAAGGATGAACTCTATCCCCCAAATCAGAGCTCTGGACAAGTCCAGTTGGCCAAATTCCAGCCACAAGGCCTTAGTCAATCCCTGTCTCTGAGCATCTGTTTCCTCGTGTTTAACATGAAGGCCAGTAGTAACATCTTCCTTGCTGGGCTGTTGGAAAGACGAATGCAGCTTAAACAAATGACAGAATGTCAGGTCTGTCCTGCTCTAAATACAGGAGAGAACGTGATGTCTGCAGACAGAGGAACTGGCTCAAATACAACCTCCTTCATTTACTATCATGAGACCCTGAGGGGGTCCCCACTGAGAGTCTCATTTGTCCTGTCTGTGAAATAGGAATTAAAACGGTATGGATCTCAAAGAGATTTATCCTATATGCTGTTAAAGAGCCTTTAGGATCAGTGAACTGTATCCTTGGTTGAATTATTTTCAGGAGTAGAACTGAATAGTATTGTGTCACTGACTTTGAAAATCTCCACAATTTAAAAGTATTTTTAAAACATTCTTCACATTACAAAGTACTAAATATAGCTAATGAAAAGAAGAATCCCCTATTAACACTTTGGTGTACGTCCTTTCTGATAACCACACACAGTGATGCTAAATTTTTCAAAATGAAAATGAGATCATATCAAATATACAGTTTTTAAACTTCCCTTTTCATGTAAGTGGGTTCTGTTTTCTCTTGTCCTGTTCCATGTCTCTTCCTGAGAGGCAAACTTGTAGGTGTTTCTGATGGGGAGATACTGAGGTTTAAAATGGCAGAGTCTAGTTCTTTAGTTCTGAAGATTGTAAATGAAGGGTCTTATGATAGCTGTCAAGAGCCATTAGTGTAACAAGATATCATTCCAAAGTCAGGAAAAAAATCCTTTTGTCTATATGGAGTTTGAGCCCTTTGCATATTTGGGGCCTCATCAAAGGCGAGGTTTGAGATAGTCTTTCTTGTTTTCCACATAAAACTCAGAAAATTGCTTGATTTAAAACAATTCCTCTCCTCTGTTTCATATGTCACTTCTGAAGCATTTTCCAGAAAGTGTTAAAAGTAATGGTGTAACAAACCGTGAGGTAGTAATAATATTTTAGGTAGACAAAAATACATCCTGGTAGAAAAATATAGACACAGCTATAGTCAGTGACCATGGAAAAGAGAAAGAGATGTTGCCTCTGGTCTCAATCAATCTGATCTTATCTAATTTAAAAAGTTAAGCTGTTTGGAATTTTGTAATTGTTCTAAGGAGAATCAGCAGAGACATTATGTTAGTCTAAGCATGTTCTGTTGTGACAACAGCATGGGCCTTTAAGGCCCATTTTTTAAAAATGTCTTTTATTTTGAAAGTTTTCCCCATATTTGAAGCCTTGCCTGGTGGCCAAACCCTAATGTTCTGTGGCTCTGTGGAAACACGAGCTCACCTCCTGCTCAGGGTACCCCTCTCTCTCCGGCTTTAATTAATACCGTACAATAAAATTCCTACTCCCCAGCCAAACCACCATCGGCTGTAATCTTGTCAGCTCTCATAAGCCAAACAGAAACACATACTTTTTCTTGTTGTTGTTCAATCGCCTGCATCTGCTATTTAATTTCCAAAGGAACCTCATCTTGCTGCTTTGCGCGCTCCTTTCCTCCCTTCTGTTTATTTATTTGCTTTTCATATTTTTTTTCCAAAGAAGACCACAGGTAACGAGCCATGTGAAGCTAAAACTGAAGATTCTGATGGCAGATGCCTCAGTTTATGACAAGCTGCATACTCTAAATTGTGGCATATGGAGGATGAAGGATTTAAAAAGCTAGCCTGCCATGACAGAGGGGGCTTTACCTGTAACTAGAGTTAACAGTTGGGTGTAGGGCACAGGTTACAGGTTGCATTGCTTCAAAGTATCAGGGCTGAATTTTAATGCTGTTCTTCCTCTGGAAGTGTGCCAAACACTGTGTCATGAATGGTGGTGCTTGACAATATCCTCTCTTTAAGGTCGAAAGCAAGGGTGCTTCTGCTCATGGACCACATCTGTAGCTATCTGCCTTTTTTTTTTTTTTTTAAGGGCAGTAGAACATCCTTGTGTCCATAAGGAGAGACTAAAGTGTGCATTCAAAGCATCACTATCACTGTCACCCAAATTCTCAACCTCAAGTCCTGCTGAGAGAGGACCCTAAGTTCACTCACCCAGCCAGCCCTCAAATACACAGCAACAAGGCTTCTGTGTTCTATGTAATTAATGTTATAATAGCATATTAGTACTTAGTGATCTGAAACATTTCTGATTCTTCAGTGCTAGGATTTGTCTCTTTTCTTCTTATTCCCTTCCTCCCTTCTTCCCTTCCTTACTTCCTTTTTTGGTATTACTAAATACAGATTATATGTACTGTGATAAAGTAATGAAAATACTTTCTATCTTTCTCGCCAGCAAGTAGAACTCAGTTTGCTGTTGAAAACCTTTAACTTCAAATTCTCTTGCTTTCATGTGAATGGAATTTCAACTCTAATGCAGCATTAATGGGGTTTTTGCACTGAATTGCCTTTTGGGGTTTGATTTGCCTTTTAGAGAAGCTGGTGTTTGACTGCATGTTCAAACACAGCATGTATTCTTATGAGCGATGTGAGATTCAAATAAACACAATGAGTGCGTTCATTTTGATGACCTCCCCATCACACATTCAAATAAACACAAATGTTCTCAAATGTATAAAAGCAGCTGTGTTTATGTCAGCGTGCAAAGCACCAGATATATACATTCAGATTCACTCGTCTATCTGGAACCATGTACCTCCGCTCATCGCTAAAAATTTAGTGGAAAATCATGCATGGGGCACGTGTAATGTGCAATTTTCAACCATATACACATCTCTAAACAAATTTTCTTCAAGCATGTTACTGACATTTGTTTTAATTGAGGATGAAGCCTGGAGAAACTTTGAAGTTTCTGAAAACAAAACAANTTTTTTTTTTTAAGGGCAGTAGAACATCCTTGTGTCCATAAGGAGAGACTAAAGTGTGCATTCAAAGCATCACTATCACTGTCACCCAAATTCTCAACCTCAAGTCCTGCTGAGAGAGGACCCTAAGTTCACTCACCCAGCCAGCCCTCAAATACACAGCAACAAGGCTTCTGTGTTCTATGTAATTAATGTTATAATAGCATATTAGTACTTAGTGATCTGAAACATTTCTGATTCTTCAGTGCTAGGATTTGTCTCTTTTCTTCTTATTCCCTTCCTCCCTTCTTCCCTTCCTTACTTCCTTTTTTGGTATTACTAAATACAGATTATATGTACTGTGATAAAGTAATGAAAATACTTTCTATCTTTCTCGCCAGCAAGTAGAACTCAGTTTGCTGTTGAAAACCTTTAACTTCAAATTCTCTTGCTTTCATGTGAATGGAATTTCAACTCTAATGCAGCATTAATGGGGTTTTTGCACTGAATTGCCTTTTGGGGTTTGATTTGCCTTTTAGAGAAGCTGGTGTTTGACTGCATGTTCAAACACAGCATGTATTCTTATGAGCGATGTGAGATTCAAATAAACACAATGAGTGCGTTCATTTTGATGACCTCCCCATCACACATTCAAATAAACACAAATGTTCTCAAATGTATAAAAGCAGCTGTGTTTATGTCAGCGTGCAAAGCACCAGATATATACATTCAGATTCACTCGTCTATCTGGAACCATGTACCTCCGCTCATCGCTAAAAATTTAGTGGAAAATCATGCATGGGGCACGTGTAATGTGCAATTTTCAACCATATACACATCTCTAAACAAATTTTCTTCAAGCATGTTACTGACATTTGTTTTAATTGAGGATGAAGCCTGGAGAAACTTTGAAGTTTCTGAAAACAAAACAAAGCAAAATAGACGTTGCTACCAGAGGACACTGGTACATTTAAAGTGTTCTGGCAGCATGAGAAGTCACCTTCCCTGATATTCAGGACAACCTTCTCTGCCCGTCTCTTGCCTTTTCTCTTCTCTTCTCCCCGTTCTCCCCTCTCCCACCCCTCCCCTTCTCTCCTCTCTCTTCTTTCCTTCCTCCCTTCCTTCTTTCTTCAGGTTAAACAAAATCATGCAAGTTCTTCCACCTTCCCTTCATTTTTTTCTTTGTTCCTTGCTTCTAGTAAAGCCACATAAAATGCCAGCTCAAGAGTTAGCTTTTCCCCTTGTTTGCTTTAAATATCATAAATTTGAGACATGACGAATCTTTTCTTCAGAACCTCAGCTGGAATGGCTCAGCCATTAATGCCGGGTTAAGCTGTCCTTTCTGCATAAGAACCAACGTTGGGTTTGTATGTCAGACTAAAACAACACTTCCATCTTGTACTTCTTCAAATAGAAGAGCAGTTTGCAGGTTTCTAAGAAAATCCCCAGCCTCCATTTTGCTGACAAACAGTAGGAAATAGAAGAAAAATCAACTCTACAGTTGATTGGGATCTACCTGCCTGCCAGGGACTGTTCTAAACATTTTAAATATTTTATTTAATTCTCTACCACCCTATGAGGTAGGTATTGTCACTATACTCATTTTACACACAAAGGTGGGCAAAGAAGTCTCTTTCTCAAGGTCACCCGAAATCAGTAGGTGGGGAGCCTTACTGGTATGTAGGTTACAGTCCTCGTGGTTTGTAAGAGAAAATGTAAAGCCAGATATTTACAAGTAATAACTTGGTTTTTAAATGTTAGCAAAAAATTCAAAACTTTAAGAAACTGTCAGCTAAACAAAAGACATCTGGCAGTGGGATTCAGTCCCTGGGCTGCCAGTGTGCCTCCTCTGATTTAAGTGATCCCGTCTCTAGTTTTTCACAGTCAGAAAACCTACTCTTAATGACTAAGCAGATAAATAGAGAGAACGTAGGATTTGGAGAGAGAACTTTCATTCGCCTTGGAATTCTATCCATTCCCAGCTAAACGACCTTGAGCAAGTCACTGCTATTCTCTGAGTTTCAGTTTCCTCACCTGCAAATCAGATAATTGCTGACTTAGGAGAGGTTTTATGAGAATTATGCAAGCTTTATAGGCATCTTGCAATATTTATAACAGAACACTTGTAAACTCTAAGCATGATATAATCAGAAACTGTTGTTACTATGGTACTATCTCCTTACATCTGAATCTAAGCAGAAGGATGGGCACATTTACTGAAGGTTAGGTATGGCAGTCTCTGAGGAGGAGCAGTGTTTGTTCCCACCACTGCTAAAGTGTATTGTACTGGAGTACTACAACACATTGAATGTGCCAGTACCAAAGTGGATAAATTGTGTCCACACTGTGACCTTCAGAGTCTTTTGGCATGTCCCCATTTTATAGAGGAGGACCTTGAGGGCCCAAGAGGTTAAGGGAATTGCTCAAGGATGCAAAATTAGCAAAAAGTGCAACTGAAATTCACACAGGTTTCTTCAGCTCCAAAACCCGTGGTCATTTTTCTCTCCCTCGTTGACAGCATATAATATATTAAGCTTCTATCAGGTATTTCAGCTTTAGTGGGAACCATCTTGTCAACATGAGAGTTAGGGTCCTGCTAGAAAAAGCTTAAGCTCTGGAACTATTGATGAAGAATGGAAAGCAAACATGATCCAGGGAGCTCAGGGAAGGACAGGGCTGGACGGAGCCCCACCTCTACCTTTCAGTGCTGGACAAGGGGAATGTGAGATGTTAAAAGGAAGAAAGAGGAAGGAGAGCTCTGACATGCCTGCCACGTGCTCTTGGGAGAAAGCCCCCCATGTTAGTCTTTGTCCCACTCCCTGCCCTGCATTCAGTGGGGTTGCAGAGCCTGGTGTTGCTGGACACGAACTGGAAAGTGAGGTTAGTCGTGCTATTTACCAGCTTACTTGCCCACAGATAAAAGCCACGCTTGCACATACTGGCTTCATCAATCTGAGAGTGATATTTGGACCTTTTTCTGCCTTGTCCCTGTGTGTTATTTCTCAGTTGGTTCAGAACTCAGGCAAAGAAAGGG
>SJYW01039119.1:0-24313 GCA_006410735.1 Raphicerus campestris
TGAATCAGAATTTTGTTTAGGGAGGGGAAGGTTTGGGATTTAGATGAATGTATTAAAATTATCCAAGATACTCTGCTCAGAAAAAAATTGCTTCTCTCAGTATTATTACAAAAATTATTGTAGATTTTCTGCTGATAGTCTTGTAATTTGTTTCTGAATCTGTAATTGATCTTGACATAATTGTATAGGCTTACAATCTGACAGACTTCAGGATCTTTATGTTTTTCTAAATGGATAGTCAAGTATAAGTAGGTGAGTCAATATAAGTAAGTGATTCTGATGTGAAGTTAGGGTTGAGAAGTAAATTCCCAAACCGTCCTTGACCATGCAGTCCATCTGATTTATTTTTCCTTCTAATTGTATTTATTTATGTATTCAGTAAGCAATAAATGCACATCATGAATTATTTCCAGTGTATTCACAGTTACACAGAGAGGAAGAAGTCTCCTTCCTCCCTTTCCTCTCCCCTCGCCACTTATTTTTCCTTTACTTCCCAAAGCAATCACTCTTTGGTTTCTCAAATATTCTCCATCTGATTCCTTTCCAATGAGTCAGCTATTTAGCAATACTTCTCTTACCCGTAGATCTTGGAGAGTGCCTACAGCACCCTCTCACTTGCTGTTGGAGAATTTTCCAGGTCACTACTGTGAATTTCCAGTTATCCACTGCTGCTTCTACGTCTGTATTTGTGTTCACTTTTAGTTATACCATTTCAGCCTTCAGTATTTCAGAAGATACACTGTTAGTCATGAAGGCCATGGTCGCTTCTCCTCTATGCTCCCCAACTTTCCTTATCTCAACTGTGTAAGCCACATCAAATTTAAAATTATTTTATGGATCTAAAAATTGAATAGCAAAGGAATAGGAAGAGAACTGGAGTTATATTGAAAGATTTGGGTTTGATTTCTTTGGGAAATGCGTTTTGTAAACGGTGAAGTACTTAACAAAGTGGAGTTTTGTTGTTGCGACTGCTGTTATGGATACAAGATTCCAGGATACCAGAAAGGGTTAGGCATAACTATAGGAAGACTGACTTGCTCTTGGGATTGTAGCTGCTGACCACACTGTTAGATTAATCATTGAGTCAGAAAAAGAGGAGCAGATTTTAGGCACAGAAAGGAAATGTGAGATTAAAATAGAAGCAGGTAGCTCAGCCCCCCTGCCCCCCCCCGAATTAGTTTCGTATTGTTCCTGACTTTTTTGACTTAAAATGACTAATTAAGAGTGAACTTGAATCTGGCATTTTAAAAATTAGTCTCTCATAAGCAAGTGGCTCTCTAAAAGCCTGGACAACGTAAATGTAAAAAATCAGTAGTTAGCCATAAGACAAAAAGCGGATGACGGCCCTCAAAATTTCTAATTAGGATAAATACATGAAGAAAACACAGGTGGTCTNGTCTTTCATAAGCAAGTGGCTCTCTAAAAGCCTGGACAACGTAAATGTAAAAAATCAGTAGTTAGCCATAAGACAAAAAGCGGATGACGGCCCTCAAAATTTCTAATTAGGATAAATACATGAAGAAAACACAGGTGGTCTAACTGTCTTTAGTTTTGTTGTGCTTTAGAAAGTATTTGAGTTTATGACGTTTCTTTTCTCATAATAGAATCAAGGCCTAGGTAACTGTTGTGATTTTTCCAACTGGGAGAGAAAGTGTGTGTGACCTTGATTTGCAAGAGATGACATGCCATATTCATGTTTGTTTCAGTTGTAGTCCAACTTCATCTGAAAGACAGCAGATGGATATATTAATGTAAAAATAATTGTATAGGTTTCATTAAGTGAGTTTTAAAAATTATTAAAGTATTGTTGATTTATAATATTGTTAGTTTCAGATGTACAGCATAGTGATTCAGTATTTTTGCCTATTTTCTTTTGTTATAGGTTATTTGAGATAAAGGGTATAAATTCCTGTGTGATACAGTAAGTCCTAATTGCTTATCCATTTTTTATATAATCGATTGTATCTCTTCATCCCATACCGCTAATTTGTCCCTCCCAACTTCCTTTTTCCCTTGGGTAACTAGTTTGCTCTCTCTGTGAGTCAAATTGGTGGAGCCACTATGGAAAACAGTATGGAGGCATCTTTAAGAACTAAAAATAGAACTAACATATGACCCAGCAATTCCACTCCTGGGTACATAGCTGGAAAAAATGAAAATGCTGCTTTGAAAAGACACATGTACGCCCATGTTCTTAGCAGAACTATTTGCAATAGCCAGGTGACTCAGAAGGTAAGGAACCTGACTGCAGTGCAGGAGGCCCAGGATCGATCCCTGGGTGGGGAAGATCCCCTGGAGAAGGGAGTGGCTACCCAGTCCAGTATTCTTGCCTGGAGAATCCCATGGACACAGGAGCCTGGTGGGCTACAGTCTATGGGGTCCCAAAGAGTCGGACACGACTGAGTGACTACACAAAAGATATGGATGTGTCTAAGTGCCCATCAACCAAAGATGCGTGTAATTATATAGTTTTTAAAGTCCATGATTATCACTGAGATGGAGCTTGACCATTTGAAGGTCCTTTAAAATGGACTGTTTGAATGTGGGGTCTGCTGTTGGGAGTTAATATCCAGAACTCTGCTGAGGGAAGATGTGCTGGGTGATTTTTACATCAGATTCAGCGGGTACAAGATGAATTCAGGTACTTGTGTTAGATTTGGATAAACATTTTAAGTAGGATTGATGTGGCTAAGGAGTGGGCTGTACAAATGATTTATTTTCTCCAATAGATCCAGTTGAAAAAAAAAAAAGTGTGCAGAAAAGCAATATATCATGAAGTGGATCAGCCAGTATAGCACTCCCTTATTTTGCTTGAAGTAACGGGTCAAATATATATGATTTTTTTTTTTAATGACATGAGTCTAAGTGTTACACAGATAAATTTTCTCTTTTAAACACGCTAATGTCTTTTCATCAGCTTATTTATTATGACATGCGTTCACCTCTTGGTTATTAAATTTCCCTGTTGAAATGAAAACTGTCTCTTCATTTTAAAAGTGATTGCCAGAGAGACACCCCGGGCATGCTTACATTTCTCCTTTCATATTTCTAAGTCAACCAACAAAAGAGTCATTATCCCAGATCCACAGATGTGAGGGTGTCCAAGGCAGCATATTTGTGTCCCACTGTATGAGACTTTTGACTCTGATGTCTAGGTTCTAACTATGCTCATCTCCAGCTCCACTGAACAGCGCCAGGTGAGGTAGTTTTAATCAGGTGAGTGCATTCATTTCTTCTGGAAAGCCTGGAGCTGCTCTCTTTTCCAGGCCCTAAGCCTGCTGCTGAGAGTGTCGAGTTTTGAAAACAGAGTTGGGGTTCAAACTGCTTTCAAGCTAATTGGTGTTGTATATTATTTCTATTTAATTAAAAACAAGTCTGTCCTGTTCTTTTTGCTTCTCACTGCCCAGGGCTCACATCAGCAGTGTTCACCGGTTTATTGTAGTCAACCCTGCCCCCACTTAGTCTTCCAACAGCTATCTCGCAGCCTCTGGGGAGCAGTTGTTATCGGAAATTCAACCTGTTCCCTTCCAGGGCTGGAGAGTTGCTGCCAGAATTTCATTTCATTTTTGTCCCATCTGCAGGTGTCAGAAGCTGGCTTCATACTTGACATGTAGTGGCATTTGGGGCATATTGTTCATTTCAATAGACATTAATGATGATTTTAAATCCTTTATTGCAGACCAGCTTTTCTATATGCTATAGACCCCCATTACAGGCTGGTTGAGCACAGAAGTACCTCTGGTGAATTGAGCAAATGCTAAAAGCTTTTTATCTCCTATCTTCACAGTATATGATAGGATACCATTCATAGTCTGGGCAGGATTCCTGATTGTGATGCCAACAAATAAACAAGCCAAAAAAGAAAATCAAGGTGGGAATTCATAGGAACAAAAGCCGTCTCCCATTGCTATGTCATATCTATCAGTTTCTATATAAGACTACCATGATATATGTAGAGGACAAACTTGTTGCCAGGGGGTAAGGCAGGGGGTGGTATAAATTGGGAGACTAGGATTAACATATACACATGACTACATATAAAATGGGCTTCCAAAGTGGTGTTAGTGGTAAAGAACCGACCTGCCAGTGGAGGAGATGTGGGTTCGATTCCTGTATTGGGAAGATCCCCTGGAGAGGGAAATGGCAACCCACTCTAGTATTGCCTGGGAAATTCCATGGACAGAGGAACCTGGTGGGTTAGAGTTCATGGAGTCACAAAGATATGGACACCTTGAAGCAACTTAGCATGCACATATAAAAGAGAGAACTAATAAGAACCTTCTGGATGGCATAGGGAACTTGACTCAATACTCTAATGACCTATATGGGAAAATAATCTAAAAAAGAGAGGATATATGTATAACTAAATCACTTTTCTGTGTACCTGAAACTAACAGCATTGTAAGTCAACCATAATAAAAATTAAAGCAAACCAAATCCAACATATTAAATGGAGTTCTCACCAGCCGACTCTGGAATATTCGTCTTCCCTCTGCCTCTACAATGTCTTAAACGTTATGTCCAAAACTGTTGAATACACATTGCTAGAATTTTCATGGTTGAGTTGAGAAGGTGTTTGGAAGGATGAAGGTATACAGGTGTTAATATTTTCATATTTGGTTTCATGTGGACATAGCCTGAAAGCCCATGGGATGGTGGATGGCCACTGACTTCTGCTAGGCATTGGGACTTTGAAAATGTGAACCCCCTGTTTGGGTGCAGTGGCAGAAGCTGCCAGAAGTCTTCAAGAATCACTTGTAGTAGAAGAATCCACAGCTCTGCATGGTTCCCAAAATACAGCTAAGAGTATCACAACAAACTGGCTCATTAGCACCTAGTTTTAAACTGCTGCACTTAAGCGACATCACTGCCTTACAGAGAGGGTGATACGAATCACATGTGAGCTTCTGTGTAGCCAGAATTCTCCAGCATCACAAGTCAGGTCAATGAAACAGCTGACCGGACTTCCTGCGGGGAAAATCTCTTGCATCTCTGTGGCCAGGTAATAAAGGATCATTTCAACGACTGTGTTTGTCGTTCGCCCTCCCTTTTTTTGTTTCATAAGGAAAGAATTTGAAATTAAAGAACCTTGTGGAAGCTGTGCAGATTTCATAAATACATATTTAATTTAATAGCTTTCACGAACCTGGTAAATGACTCAGACATATCCTCTTGATTGGAGATTGAAGAATCGAATCTGACCTCNGGAATCTCTTGCATCTCTGTGGCCAGGTAATAAAGGATCATTTCAGCGACTGTGTTTGTCGTTCTCCCTCCCTTTTTTTGTTTCATAAGGAAAGAATTTGAAATTAAAGAACCTTGCGGAAGCTGTGCAGGTTTTATAAATACATATTTAATTTAATAGCTTTCATGAACCTGGTAAATAACTCAGATATATCCTCTTGATTGGAGATTGAAGAATCGAATCTGACCTCCTAGGAAACTTCTCATTAGAATCTACTGACACAGCCTCTTCTCTTACTCTTTCTTTCCCTTGCACTGATACCCTTCTGGCTGTTGATAAAGGTAGTTGCCTATATGATGCTGTTGCTTCATGGATATCTCAAAGTAAGATGTGAACATGGAACCCAGAATGAAATGTCTGTCAGCTCCATCCATTTGAATACAATTAGTCTGGAGTCTGAGAAGTTACAATTCAAGGACAGATGAGCACGTGCATTTGTGAAGATACCAGTTCCCCTTTAGGAAGCAGAAGGTGCTTCCTGTTGGCCACTTCCTCCCATAATAGCCTAGTTTAGGACATAAGTGAGTGGAAAAGTCAAACCGATGTCCTATTAAATAGATCCATTAATATCGAGAGTTTTTTCTGGAGAGGCTGCTATTTCAGTACGTTGGAAGGGAGTGTGTGTTTCTCTCATGCATTAGTATAGAAAGGGTAGACCCAGGAGAGCTATAAAAATCAGCATTCTATAAAATGTCTGACAAGTCAAATGGGATACAGCTCAGAAATGATGTGTGACTCCTCTGTTTTGGAATTACTGGAGACTGACTCAAGTTAGAGCCTGGTCTCTGTGTCTTTCTTTGCAAGACTGGATCTGGGCTCTATTGTGAAGGCTTACAGTGTCCCCTCTCCTGCCTGCCAACCCCCGTCTANAATATCGAGAGTTTTTTCTGGAGAGGCTGCTATTTCAGTACGTTGGAAGGGAGTGTGTGTTTCTCTCATGCCTTAGTATAGAAAGGGTAGACCCAGGAGAGCTATAAAAATCAGCATTCTATAAATGTCTGACAAGTCAAATGGGATACAGCTCAGAAATGATGTGTGACTCCTCTGTTCTGGAATTACTGGAGACTGACTCAAGTTAGAGCCTGGTCTCTGTCTTTCTTTGCAAGACTGGATCTGGGCTCTATTGTGAAGGCTTACAGTGTCCCCTCTCCTGCCTGCCAACCCCCGTCTAAAGACTGTTTGCCACAAAGGGCTACTTTATCCACCATCTCCCTTTCTCCTCCAGTAAAATTTGTTTTCAGGAAAGGTTATGACATTAATCTGAGTATGCGTCAATGTTTTATTCTCTCAAAAACACAGTAAGTGTAGGTGAGAGAGCTGTGGCGTTTGGGTACCGAGCATGGCTTCTGTGTACATTTGAAATGGCACAGGCTGAAATGCAGTGTCCTTCTCCGCTCTGTACCAGGACAGAAGACTTGTCTAGAGAGACTAGCCTTGCCTAGAGAGTCCACTGTGGCAAGGACCTCGAGACCTCACCTATTAACTAGACTGGAAAGGGGAGAAGATAATTACTAGCATTGGGGAATACACAGGATTTAGGAAGAAAGACACTTTGGTGTCTTTATACTTTGGTATAAAGAAAGCTGAGTGCCGAAGAATTGATGCTTTTGAACTGTGGTGTTGGAGAAGACTCTTGAGAATCCCTTGGGTTGTAAGGAGATCGAACAAGTCAATCCTAAAGGAAATCAGTCCTGAATATTCATTGGAAGGACTGATGCAGAAGCTGAAACTCCAATACTTTGGCCACCTNAATTTAGGAAGAAAGACACTTTGGTGTCTTTATACTTTGGTATAAAGAAAGCTGAGTGCCAAAGAATTGATGCTTTTGAACTGTGGTGTTGGAGAAGACTCTTGAGAATCCTTTGGGTTGTAAGGAGATCGATCAAGTCAATCCTAAAGGAAATCAGTCCTGAATATTCATTGGAAGGACTGATGCGGAAGCTAAAACTCCAATACTTTGGCCACCTGATGTGAAGAACTGATTCACTGGTAAAGACCCTGATGCTGGGAAAGATTGAAGGTGGGACGAGAAGGGGACGACAGAGGATGAGATGGTTGGATGGCATCACCAACTCGATGGACATGAGTTTGAGCAAGCTCCGGGAGTTGATGATGGACAAGATGCTTCAGTCCATGGGGTCGCAAAGAGTCAGACACGACTGAGCAACTGAACAAACACTTTGGTGACAAATATACATCATATCCCCACTGAAGTGATTCATGGAACAAGTACAGCTCTTGTTTTTAGAGACTTAAATTATGTCTTCATGGTGGGAATTTGTTGTCATTTATCCATTTGTTATTTGGCAGCAGTGTTGTATGCAGACTAACATTGTAATTTATATGCTTCAGTATCAATTGAATTATTCTCATAAGCATGTATTTTTACAGCCAAGAATATGTATTTATCAGATATGCATATATATATGTATACATGTGCATATCCAAATAACTCCACCCTTCAGTTGCAGATTGCTTTTGACTAAACATTTCTTGTATGTTGTCATTTAGCTTTTAAATAGTGAAAAAAAAAACCCTTTAACTCAGCATTTGTATACACACATGTATATATGTATACACACACATCTCCACATATTCTGCAGTGGGCCTTTCTGAAAGACATTTTCACTGATGACATAAAAGACCCATAAAAGACACAAGATAAAATCAGACTTTGAACAGGGTAATGTACCTTCTGCCTTCTTCATGTCTGCTAATAGAAGACTTATTCAACACGGACTTTCTGGCTATTTTTACCTCTGCAGATGTTTTCTGCATGTGGTTGACTGAGATTGTTGGAGCATAGCGGCACCCACCCCTTATGTTCTCCATGTCTCCATCAGTTATAACAGACCTCACTGTGGCCCCTTTTTCAAGAGTGAACGGCTCAAGGTGACAGCTTCAGTTGAAGCTGTAAGACTGAAGAATGTCTCATAGATAAGTGTCACACTGCGTCTTGCTTAGAAAGAACTCAGGGAGGATTGGGTTTCGTTGGGAGACCATTCTCTCATCTACTCTTTATCTTGCTGAGCAGAGGGTGTTTGAATCGGTCCTGATGTGGGAGGGGGTTTGACTTCTCTGAAGAATCATCCTCTGTTGGCAGTGATGGTCTAGAAACTTTGTTGCCCTGCCTAGTGGGAGACCATTCATTGGACCCCAACACTCATGAATGGACAAATCCCCTCCGTAATATATAGGGGAAACGTGATGACATGTTCCCATTAATGTTGTTCTGTTGCCTTTAAATTTCAGGTACACAGAAAATTATTTGTTTAACTAAAACCAGTGCCAGTTTTGTGTGCCTATAAATATGGATGTGGCTTGATGTCACTTGGAATAATAATAATTGGAAGACAAGCCCTGTCAGTAAATGTATTGAGTACACTTCCCTGGTGGCTCAGATGGTAAGGAATCTGCCTGCAATGCAGGACACCCAGATTCAATTCCTGGGTCAGAAAATTGAAGGAAATGGCAATCCACTCCAATATTCTTACCTGGGAAATCTCATGGACAGAGGAGCTTGGCGGGCTACTGTCCATAGGGTCACAAAGAGTTGGACTCAACTGAATGGCTAAAACATACCTTACCTTTAAGCGCTTTATACAAATGATCTCATGTAATTTTCATAACAACCACTAGAGGTACACAGCATTTTCTGTCTTTTGACATTTGGGAACCAGGATTGAGAAGTAGTGATTTACTCAACCGTCTCCAGTGACCATGCTCACCCATGTTCTAGGAAATTCAAGTGGCGAAGAGCACAGGTGTCTTATTATAGGCTTTCCAACAAATACCCCACGAAGTGGACATAAAGCGCCCATGTTTTTGTGGCTTGCTTTGGATTACATGGTTACTACTTAAATACTGGTCCTGGAATCCGGGTCTTGTCACCTTTCTTTCAATACTGACCTCCAGGACGTCCCTGGCAATCTGGTAGTTAAGACTCTGCTTCCACTGTGAGGAGCATGGGGAACTGAGATCCCGCATGCTGAGCAGTGCAGTTTAAAAAAAAAAAAAAAAAAAAAGCTGACCTCCATCAAGTGAAAATGATGTTTGCTTTTGAGAAGCGGCTGCAGTGTGGCTTAGCCAGTGGGTTGCTGGCTTAGTCACTTTTGTGTCAGGAGGTAGTTCTGTCTGCATGGGGAACTGGGCTTACGGTTCCATTGGTGATGCAAGAACATAGCAGGTGATTGTACTGAGCAACGCACCTCCTCGGATTGTACTGAACCCCCCGTTCATACGCACATGACCCACTGTCACTGCTCGTGTGTTCACAGGAGCCAGCCTGGCCATGTCATGCCCCCTAGATGCCATGCTCCAGGCAACCTCCTGACCCTCCCTCTGGACATTTCTCCTCTCTGAAATGTCCTCTTTCCTCCAGTCTGTCAGCTACTCCTACTCTTGATGATAGGGATTGATTCTTACACGTGAGCCAAAGTCTTCTTTCCTGATAAAACTAACTTTATTCCCATTAGAAAGAAAACATATTTCTTTCCTTCTGTGGATTGATAGACCCACGGGCTTAGAAATTGACTCAAATTGTCATTGATGGGGTACAATACATAAGGTGACAATTACTTGTGCTAACCCCAATTTAGGCACACAGCGATTGATCACCAGATTTGTGATGATGACAAATTTTTAATAGGTGTTGTATTTTGGAGACAAAGTCATTGAAAAACGTCTCCTAAAGGATGGAAAGCTAGGTAGGCTCTTTTCCACAGAAGCATGCAGGGTGACTACTCTTGGCTTTAATTGAAACTAAAGAGCTCAAAGAAGCTGGAGTCAGTTAAGACATAAAATAGCAGTAAGGGGTTTATAAACTGAGAGAAGTTAATAAAGAGGGTAGGAGCTCTGGGTGAGCTTGAGTGATTTCTTTCTGTTGTCCTTTTGTATGGATAATGAGGCAAGTGAGATAGTCAGTGACAAAGCATACACTTTGAAAAGGCAGAAGTCTATAGGAATGTAAGAAATAATGTAATGCAATGAATGTAATGCCTATATAATGAGGTAATTAATACAGTGCCAGTGCCAATGTGTAATTTTTAATTTTTATTTACCTCATTAAAAAAAAGAACAAGGGAAAGTCATTTAATGATATATTTTATTTAACAGGAAATATCCAAAATATTATCACTTCAACATGTAATCAATCTTTGAGCCTGGTAGGCTACAGTCAAAGGGGTTGCAAAGAGTTGGACACGACTCAGCTACTTCACTTTCACTTTCAGTACTAAGTTTGGGGATTCTGGTGTGTCTTTTACATGTGCAACAAATTTCAGTTTTGTTTTTTTTTTAACAGTAGAAATTGTTAACTTGTATACTTAATTAATTCTGTATTACATGTTATTCAAAATTTTTCTTGCAGACACTGTATTGTCTTTTTATGACTCAATTTTCCTGGGCATTTTTTATCAAGTACTAGATTTCTAGTGTGTTTCAGTGTTCAGAAATTCCTTCAGTTAACTATTAAAATACCTTTGTGGATTTCCAGCTGTTTTTTGTATCACACATAAATTTTTCATAGACACAGTTCTGTCACAGAGTAGGAATTTTTCTAATTTTTTGTTTGTATAATTTGAAACCTAGTTTGAAATTGCAAGAGCAGTACAATGAAATTCTAAACACTCTTACTCAGATTTAATATTTGTTTATGTTTTTTTATCCCATTTTTAACAAATTTCCATTTGGATTAACCATGTTTCCAGGGCTCAGTAACTCATGTGGTTACCATATTTGACCCAACAGATACAGGGTATCTGTCTAGAAATGAGATACAAACCCTGTGATTCTTGCGTGAGCTGCAAAAATCTATAAAGCTGTAAAGGCCATAAACCTTTTTACAAAATAAGCTTTCCTAGACTCCATTCATAGAGGCTTTGACTTGGTAAGCCTGTTAATGAAGCTCTGCAAGTGACTTTGGCGTGACTTTCAGGGTCAGCTAAGCACACTGGCCTCCCAAGGGTGTCCTTAGGCCTCATGCCTCTCTCCCCCTAACTGTTCTGATTTTTAGAAAGGTAACTCAGCAGACAACAAACTTGTTTTTATATAAGCAAGGGGTTAGCGTTATTAGCTGCTGCAACGTAAACAGTGAGTTTCTAAGAGTGCCAACGTTTGCTCTCTGGTAACCCTTGGTTATGAGATGGTGGTTGGGGGGCTGATTGGGAGGTGGGGTGCACACCCTGCAGCATGTGGGATCTTAGTTCCTTGACCAGGGATTGAACTCGTGCCCTCTGAGTGGAAGCATGGAGTCTTAACCAGTGCGCCGCCAGAGAAGTCGCGAGGGGCTATTTGTTTGGAGTGTGGGTGGTTGAATACAGAGTTGAAACTTCCCCTCTTCTAGCAGAGCTGAGTGCCGGGAAAGTGGTCTTTCCTCTGTCTTCTGCCCTCTCGTATGTCCATTATTTCTTACCTTGCTGCAGAGAAACAGAGTCGGGGAAAAAAGGCAGACCTCTGGTGAGGTTCTGTTTCAGCCCCTGGCTAAATGCATTTTTCTCTTAGCTCCCCTTTTAAGCTTCTTGGTGCTTCTGTTTATCCAGCCACAAATCGTGGGAAATGCTGATGTATATACCCTCTGAGACCCCCAGGTTAAAACACTGCTGTGCTCTGTACGCCGTGTCACCTCAGGCTTATGGTAAGCTACGGGAGTTAAGTAAGTGTTTATAGAAATTTGAACAAAGCTGTACTTGAGAAGGTCAAATTGACTCGCTCAAGGACAACACTTTTTTCTCTAGGGCTCTGACTGCTGCCTGAGAACCAATTGGCTTCCTCCTGTTGCCTGCTCTTCGGTCACTGGCTTCCTTTTCTTCTAGCCCTGCCCCTGCTTGCCACTTCACAGAGATTCATCAGGCTCTGTGTACGTGAAGGTTTGCTTTCTGGGGACACTTCTGTGACCTGTTTTCTAACCCTCTCAGGGTTGGAAGAAACCTCAGAACCATTTGGTGAACCTCTAGTATGATCTTTGCACATCTTTTTATTTCTCCTGACATTTAACCCTTTCATTTATTTCTTAGCTACCCCAAGAATGGGCATTTCACCATCTCCTAAAGACAGTCCATTTCATGTCTAAACAGCTCATTTTCCCCTTTAATTTAAGTGAAATGTTTATTTCTGTAATTTCCACCCTTTGAAGCTGTGTAGGTCATCTGAACAGGACAGCCCTTCAAGTACTTGAAAATAATGGTCTTGGCTACGGCTCTTTCATCGTCCATCAAAGACTCCACCTGCCTTTTTAGGCTAATTCATAGTTCTTCCAAGAGTTCATCAGAAAACGTTCTAAATTTCTTCATTCTCCTCTGAATGGACTTGAAGGCCTGTACGTTAAGTGTGATATTTTACTTGACCAACACAGATTTATAAAGATGGATGAAATACAGAAATTAAAGGAGCAAATGAAAACCTGTGTGAAGGTTTTCTTTTCTCCTGTGAGTGATCGTAGAATTCACAGTGTAGATGATAATCCTATGTTTTCCATGTCTTACATGCTTTATGAAACCAAGTAGAACAGTATGACCTTTGTTTTGCTCAATGTTCCTTTCTAGTATTACAGTAGGAGACTTGTTTTCAGGTAGATATAATAAATAAACTGCCCTATGATGGTCTTCCATAATCATCCATATGCTTGTGTTCTTAAGTTGAAGGCATCTTTCTCTTATTTGTATAGTGAGCAGCCTTAAAACTATTAAAAAGTTGTATTTTTAACTTCAGAGTTTTGTTGCCCCCCCCACATACCCATTTCTAGTGTTTGAAATGAAGCAGCAGGGAGATTTAGGCTGAATGGTCCAGGACCATTAGTGTGAGCTAGACCTCTAAGATGCATTCAGCTGCGTAGTGCTAACAGGCTACTTAATCCACCTCATTGCCTGGCCTCTAGGGTGCGTGCCCAGTGGAAGGCATTTATTTACAAAATTAAAAGCACAGCAAGTGAAAGCCAAGGTTTTATTTAAGTCCGTTTGTTGACTCCTATTCCGCTACTATTTACTAAATTTCTCAGTGGTGGAAGATGATGGGCAAGGTGATTCTTGCAATCACTTAGCACTACTGAAAGTGGATACATCTTGCTTGATTTATTCCTTTTGCATTGACAAAGCAGCTTTTGGTAGAATTGGAGGTTATCCAGTTGTTGCTGGAGAAAGTATGTAGAATTCAAGGTTTGGTTTTTGTTTTTTCCTTTTGAATTCTTCTCTCAAGTCTGCTTAATGAAATAAAACCTATAAAGAGAGGCTGGCATGCTTGGGATTCAGTGCCTGTTTTCACCTCTGTTTGCTTAAGTCTCTTCTTGCTCTTCCAGTGAATATTCTCATACTGTAGGTGCACGCGCGCGCGCACACACACGCGTACATGCACAGATGAACACAGATCTCCAAAAAAAAAAACAAACCCACCTGTGATTATCTCTGGTAGCATCCACCTAGTCAGAAAACAGAATGAAGAGTCCAGGGATTCTTCAAACTGCCACTGTATTATGTGTTAAATTCTACTTGCTGAAATGCTTTTATTATCAAAGAACTTCTCAACCTTTTTAGCAGGGTGGATGCCAAACAGAATTGGCTAGCTTTGTCCACTGTCAACCTTGAGAGACAAAGGGATTTATATTGCTCTTTTAAAAAAATTGGTTTTATTCAAGTATAGTTAGTTTCTAGTGTTGTGTTAATTTCTGTTGTAAAGCAAAGTGATTCAGTTACATACACACACACACACACACACACACACACACACACACACACACACACTTTTTTTTCATATTCTTTTCCATTATGGCTTATCCCAGTATATTAAATATGGTTCCTGTGCTATTTGGTAGGACTTTGCATTTTATCTATATATAAACTATTATATTTAATAGATTGCATCTGCTAATTCCAGACTCCCAATCCATCCCCCACCCCCCTTCCCCCTAGGCATATGCTGCTCTCTGAAGAGTGGGTAGACATTTTAGATCCAACTGTGATGAAATGTGGGTGGTCTAGGGAGAAATTGTTTGACAGATGATTTCAGTTAGTATCTTCCTGCAGCATAATTCTTCACTGTGATTTCTTAACTCTTCCCCTTTCCTGTGTACTGACCACACCGGATTAATTCATTCTTGGATCTCTTTGACAGTTTTGCCCTCCCTGATAAAATCTAACATTGTGAGACATTCTGTGCCAGGGCGACTTAGAGCTTTTGCATCTAAGACTTGTGGATACCCTGGGTCTGGTGAGCGTATCATAGAATTGTAGTTTCTATTTTCAATAGCAAACTTTTTTTTCCCCCAAACTGTATCTTTTCTGGAAACCCACTATTTGGTATAGATAAACGAAATAGTTCTCAGGTGGAACTGAAGATGGATAGTCCACAATCCCAAGGCATGATATCCTGAGAAATTGGCTCATATGGTTTCTCTCTCATTCACTGACACAAGGCTGAGAGACTCAAGGGTATGTCACATCACATTTTTAATCCTGCTTCTTGCAGAATAATGGATGATACTCCTTCCTGGCATGCGTGGACCCCATTAGGACACATTTTCTGTCGTGAAATATGAGGAAACCATGCTGGTGTTCATAAACTATGACATCACTTCAGTGGCTCAGTCATGTCTGACTCTGAGAGCCCTGAACTGCAGCACACCAGGCTTCCCTGTCCATCACCAGCTCCCAGAGCTTGCTCCAAGTCATGTCCATCGAGTCGGTGGTGCCATCTAACCATCTCATCCTTTGTTGTCCCCTTCTCTTCCCACCTTCAATCTTTCCCAGCATCAGGGTTGTTTCCAGTGAGTCAGCTCTTCGCATCAGGTCACCAAAGTATTGGAGCTTCAGCTTGAGCATCAGTCCTTTCAATGAATAGTCAGGACTGATTTCCTTTAGGATGGACTGGTTGAATCTCCTTGCAGTCCAAGGGACTCTCAAGAGTCTTCTCCAACACCACNATGCCATCTAACCATCTCATCCTTTGTTGTCCCCTTCTTCTCCCACCTTCAATCTTTCCCAGCATCAGGGTTGTTTCCAGTGAGTCAGCTCTTCGCATCAGGTGACCAAAGTATTGGAGCTTCAGCTTGAGCATCAGTCCTTTCAATGAATATTCAGGACTGATTTCCTTTAGGATGGACTGGTTGAATCTCCTTGCAGTCCAAGGGACTCTCAAGAGTCTTCTCCAACACCACAGTTCGAAAGCATCAGTTCTTCGCCCCTCAGCTTTCCTTATGGTCCAGCTCTCACATCCATACATGACTATTGGAAAAACCATAGCTTTGACTATGGTCAAACTATGACATGCACACAAAGAGAGGCCACACACACAAACACACAGTAAATTCTTGTTGGATATCCATGTATTTCATTGGATGCCTGAGATCAGCTAACAGGTGTTGAAATCTTGATCATCAAGGACTCAGCTCTGGCAACACAAGAGAAAACAGAAACTGCAGGAGTGAGAAAGAGATGGTTCACTCATGGACAACATTAACAATGCCAGAAACCAACACTCACGGGCGGGGGGATGGTGGCTACATCTCTGACTATTGAAGCTTTTTGTTAAAAGCTTTGATGCCTTCAAACCAGACGTAAATAATCATTGGAAAAGTAGGCAGTTTACAAAGGAATCTAATATGGTAATTGATTTGTCATTGAGAGAGTGGGAGGTGTTGCTAAGCTGGAGTAAATCTCTTTGCCCCAGTTTGCTAGTTAAATGGAAAATGCGGTAGCAATGAAAGTGAAATTTTTGGCTATTTTATGCTTCATTTACATTTTATAAAACACACATCACAGTTGACTGTCAGCATGAATATGGACTGTGTTTTTCAAAAGCTATGTTTCCATGTTTTTTATTCCTTCTTTGGTGATGCAGAACTGGGATGTATTGGGAGTTAGTGGCATTAAGAAGTCAAAAGTGGTGTGCTAGAGATTTTTAACTATAATTTTTCATAGAGATGGCAATAATCTGAGGCTATAAATTGCGCAGTTAATTAGATTTTTCTCTATGTAACCTGTTTTTCTTAGATAAATATTTTAGTGGATAGTCATTATTCTTGCCTGGAAAGTCCCAGGGACAGAAGAGCCTGGTGGGCTGCCATCTATGGGGTCGCACAGAGTCGGACACAACTGAAACGACTTAGCAGCAGCAGCAGAGTACCACTATCTTAGTATTTTATCTCAGTGGTAATGATCAAGGTGAATTTATTCTACTCAAATCATTATTTACAATGTCAGTCTCAACATATTAGATCCTTATGCCATAGCCTCTCTGAGGCATTGAACTTGAACCCTTCCTCAATNTATGGGGTTGCACAGAGTCGGACACAACTGAAACGACTTAGCAGCAGCAGCAGCAGCAGAGTACCACTATCTTAGTATTTTATCTCGGTGGTAATGATCAAGGTGAATTTATTCTACTCAAATTGTTATTTACAATGTCAGTCTCAACATATTAGATCCTTATGCCATAGCCTCTCTGAGGCATTGAACTTGAACCCTTCCTCAATTTATTTTATGATAATACTGTTATTTTTATTATTTAACTTTGCAGCTTGAAAATATTCCTTGGGGAAATGAGTTTCATAAGCTTATTCTACAAGTTGTAAAATAAAAATTTCCCATTTTGTCAGTGTTATCACAGTATAGTTTTGTTTTTTTTTAACAATAAACCATATCCATTTAAAGAGTACTCTTATGAGTTTTGATACCACCACAATCAAGTATAGAGTGTTTCTGTAATCTCCAGATGTTTCTTGGTGCTCCTTTCTGGCCTATTCCTGTCCCAACCCTCAGCCTATGACAACTACTGAAATGATTTCTTTTCACTCAACAGCCTAATCTGGTGTTTGACTTGTTACCTTAAAAAATGTTGATACCCAGCTTTTTGCTGTTGGCAAACAAAGGTAGAAAGAAAAATATAGTAAAAACAATATGCTATTTGGCTTTTCATTTAGAAAGTATACAGATTCAGTTAATAGATTGTTTATTAAGAACTTGAAAATAATACCTGAAAGCCTCTATTATGTCATCATTTAGAACTAACACACAAACTTTATAAATTTATACCAAAGGATATTTTATGAATAAAGTACAAGGATACTGAACATTGGATAGTGAAAACAGTTTTGCATAATTTTGAGATGGTGGTACATAAGTTTCACCCTACATTTCTATACTGCATTTTGGTTTCCAAACTTAACACAATGTAATATTTAATTTAAAAGTAATTTATAAATTGTGCTTTATCTCAAATAATAATAGTTCTAATAAATTATTCTTAAAAGTGGCATGGTGTGCGTATATGTGTGTATGTTCAGTCACGTCTGAGTCTTTATGACCCTATGGACTGTAGCTCACCAGGCTCCTCTGTCCATGGAGTTCTCCAGGCAATAACACTGGAGTGGGTTACCATTTCCTCTTCCAGGGCATCGTCCAGACCCAGGGACTGAACTCACATCTCCTGCGTCTCCTGCATTAGCAAGTGGATTCTTTACCAGTAAGCCACCTGGGAAGCCACGAAGTGACCTGGATCACTTGTTAAATCAAACAGCATACATAATTTTCTGTGCAACTTATGATTAACTTTAAATACATAGAATCTTAAAAAGAACTTTAGGATATAATATTTAAAAACATTGATTATAGTTTAAACTATCTTCTATATTATGTCACAGAGGAATGATTAAGAGGGTAGATTCTGGAGTCAGGATATCTAGCTTGAAATCCGAGATCTCTAATGTACCTGATGTATGACCTTGGGTAAATAATTTTTGGGCCCAGTACACTTATCTATAAAATAGGGAAAGTAATGCCAGTCTACGTTACAGTGTTGTTGGGAATATCAAACAAGTTTAGCCATGTAAAATGTCTGAAATAGGACCAGACACACAGGACCTCTGTTATTTTTATCCCTCCCCAAAATAGTTATTCTCCCAGTTTTGAAAATATATTACTATGTCATAGTTCTATAAATCAGAAAAGCTTGGGAAACACCCCACTGAAATGTCTGTAATCCTTATTCTCAGATATATATATGAATATACATGTATACACTGACGTAAATATGCGTATATATATTCTGCGTGTGTAAATGTGTGCATGTTTGTTCTGGCTGTGCTGGGTCTTTGCTGCAGCACGTGGCCTTTCTCTAGTTGTGCCGTGGCATCTCCAGTTGCGGTGCCTGGACTTAGTTGCCTCACAGAATGTGCAATCTTAGTTCTCTGACCAGGGATTAAACCCATGTCCCCTGCACTGACAGGCAGATTCTTAATCACTGGACCTGCAGGGAAGTCCCTCATTATCTTTTCTTATTAAATATTTCCTCCCTTTCTGGCTTTCTGGTGCTGGCCAAGGTGCTGAAAAGGCCGTCTCTTTTTACTGTACTATTTTATCCTGAACACTTCAAACTAGAATCATTTGGGTTAGAGCATCCTGGCGTTAGTGCATAATTCTATGAAATCAATGTTGTCCACTTGGTAGTAGGAAAAAGGGAGGCATGTTTGATGATAGAAAGATGTGGGAAAGTGGGTCACTTGTCAGTTAAATAACAAACCATCTCTTATCACACTTGCATTGAAACCACATTGTGCATGTTTTTCATATTTACATAAGAGTAGCAGTCTCCAATTTCTCAGTTCAATTTGCCGAACAGTTGGCTGTCCTGCCTGAGTACTTTTGATCTGCAATCACTTTCAAGACCAAAGCAGCTTTGCCTAGTGCCAGGAACAATTAATTTCTTGAGACACTAATAAAGGATGTTTCACTTGGTTGCACGAGTTAAATAGTGAGTTTGTAGTCAAACATACAAACATATAAACAAACAGAACAGATACTCACAAATTATTTGATTTCTAGAAGTCAGTGTCCATGACTTATATGTTATTATATCCTTAAAAATTAATAGTGTTGGCATATATTAGGCACAGAAATTCTTATGTAATTAAATCGACTACTTGATTTCCAAAGCAGATTTGGAAAGCTGAAATTTGTCTTCACTGACTGTCTTTTTCCTATGAAGATTTAGATGATAAAATTCTATTGGTATGCCAAATTTCTCTAAAAATAGCAGTAATCAAATTGTAGGATGGATAACCTAATGTAGTGATGAGGGCTCATGATGAGATCATTCTACCTGGTCAATAATATTCACAGGCTCCTTGGAATTTCCTGTTTTATCTCAACATGGATATGCCCTTTGTTCATTTGTTAAGGATATAATATTGAGTCTTAAATTATTTATAATATTTTCCATATGGCTTTTCTAAAATTTCTTTTTGGTTTATGATGTGAATGCTATGCAAGAAGAAAAAGTCTCCAATTAACTCCTAAAGAAGGAAATAGTAGTTTATACATGTTTAAATGTGTAATTTTTATCAATCTCTCCCAACAGAAACAGTCATAAAAAGTAATTCTTTTCTGAAAGACTAGTATTAAAAATAGTTGTATAATTGTGATGTCTCCAGAGGGTGCATATACTGAAGTTACGATTTCAAATGTCCTGGAGGCGGTGATTTAATATGAGGCTCCCCTGAAGATACCAGTTCCTTTTAGAGGATTTTGTTTTCTAATTTGGTTTCCTTCAGAGTACTGAAATACAGAAATGAACTTAATACCATTTTAGTGAAAATATAGCAAGTTCTACTAATAAGAGTCTATGGTTAAATTTTGGTTTTGAAAGCTATCAGTTGTTGCCTTAGAATTAGATGTGTATAAGAGACAGTGTATACACTGACGTAAATATGCGTATATATATTCTGCGTGTGTAAATGTGTGCAT
Organism: Raphicerus campestris; assembly: GCA_006410735.1. Taxonomy (NCBI): domain Eukaryota; kingdom Metazoa; phylum Chordata; class Mammalia; order Artiodactyla; family Bovidae; genus Raphicerus; species Raphicerus campestris. Next base: position 19,975 of record SJYW01039119.1, read on the forward strand.
GTTTGTTCTGGCTGTGCTGGGTCTTTGCTGCAGGNTTGCCTTAGAATTATTCCAAAATGAAAATATCTTTGAGGGGGATATGGAAAATTAAAAGGAGTAGTTTTTAAATTATTTTAATTTTAAGCAAGAGCTGTGTAACAACAGAAATCATCTCTTTTTAACTTCTGAAATAAAAATGTGGAACAGTAACTTTTAGCTTTTTAAAATAATATTTTTTTTTGAGGAACTGGTTTCCCAGAAAGAAGATTACCATTTTTCTTTCTCTAGTGTCTTCTCCTCTTCCTCCTTGCATAATTGTGATCCTCCTGCTCTAAATCTTGGATGATTATCTACTAGTAATCTACTGTCATACTTTTGCATGTGGCTGTTCAGTTTTCCCCACACCTTTCAGTGAAGAGACTATCCCTTCATCATTGTACACTCTTGCCTCCTTTGTTGTGAAGTAATTGGTCACAGATGTGTAGGTTTATTTTATTATGGGCATCTCCTTTCTGTTTCACTGATTAATATGTCTGCTTTTATGCTAATACCATACTATTTTGTTAATTACAGCTTTGAAGTGTAGTTTAAAGTTAGGCTGCACGGTGCTACCAACTTTGTCTACTTTGGGCTTCTCTGGTGGCCGAGGCAGTAAAAAATCTGCCTGCAATGCAGGAGACTCAGATTTGATCCCTGGGTCAGGAAGATCCCCTGGAGAAGGGAGTGGCTACCTAATCTAGTATTCTTGCCTAGGAAATCCTTTGGACAGAGGAGCCTGGTAGTCTCTAGTCCATGGGGGTCACAAAGGGTCAGACACAACTGAGTGGCTAACACTTTCACTTTCAATTTGTTCTTCTTTCTCAAATTTCCTTTGACTATTCAGAATCGTCTGTGGTTCCATACATGTTTTAGAATTGTTTGGTGTATTTCTGTGAAAGAGGCTACTGGAATTTTGGTAAGGATTGCACTGAATCTATACATTGCTTTGGGTCATATGGATGTTTTAACACAATTAGTTTTTCAGTACATGAGCCCAGAATACAGTTTTACTGATCTGTGTCTTTAGTTTCCTTCCCTCCTATAAGTTTCCAGTGTCTTGGCCTTTTACTTCGGTTAAATTTATTTCTAGTTATTTTATTCTTATCAGTGAAATTGTAAATCAGATGGTTTTCTCAATTTCTTCTGGTAGTTTGTTGTTAGTGTATGGGAATGCAGTAGATTTTTGTATATTAATTTTCGATCCTGCAATTTGCATGAATTCATTTATTAGGACTAACCGTCTTTTGATGAGATTATTTTCTTCTTGAAGTACAGTTGATGTACAATCTTGTGTTAATTTCTGATATACAGCAAAGTGATTCAGCTTATATATATATATATATATACATATATATTTTTTCATTTAGGTTAGTACAAGATATTGACTATAGTTCTCTGTGCTTTAGAGTAGAATCTTGTTTATCTATACAAGCTGTTATTGGGTAGTAGTTGGTGTCTGCTAATCCCAAACTCCTAATTTGTCCCCCTGTCCTTTCTACTTTAGTAACTAAAAGTTTGTTTTCTATGTCTGTGATTCTGTTTCTGTTACGTAAATGAGCTCATCTTTGTTGTATGTTAGATTCTGTATGTAAGTAATATCATGTATTTGTCCTTCTTTGACTTCATTTATGGTACTCTCAGGGTCCATACATGTTGTTGCAGTTGGCACGGTTTCATTCTTTTTAGTGGCTGAATAGTATTCCTTTTTAAGCATTACTTCTTTATTCATTCATCTGTTGGTGGATGCTTGGCTGTTTCTATGTCTTTGTGATTGTTTAATAGTGTTGATCAGATATGCAGATGATACCACCCTTATGGCAGAAATTGAAGAGGAGTCTCTTTATAAAGGTGAAAGAGGAGAGTGAAAAAGCTGGCTTAGAACTCAGCATTCAAAAAACTAAGATCATGGCATCTGGTCTCATAACTTCATAGCAAATAGATGGGGAAGCAATGGAAACATTGACAGATTTTATTTCCTTGGGCTCCAAAATCACTGCAGATGGTGACTGCAGCCATGAAATTAAAAGACGCTTGCTCCTTGGATGAAAAGCTATGACCAACCTAGACAGCATATTAAAAAGCAGAGACATTACTCTGCTGACAAGTATCCAACTAGTCAAAGCTTTGGTTTTCCAGTAGTCATGTATGGATGTGAGAGTTGGACCCTAAAGAAGGCTGAATGCTGGAGAATTGATGCTTTTGAACTATGGTGTTGGAGAAGACTCTTGAGAGTCCCTTGGACTGCAAGGAGATCCAACCAGTCCATCCTAAAGGAAATCAGTCCTGAATATTAATTGAAAGGACTGATGCTGAAACTCCAATACTTTGGCCACCTGTTGCAAAGAGCCGACTCTTTGGAAGGGACCCTGCTCTGGGAAAGATTGAAGGCAGGGGGAGAAGGAGATGACAGAGAATGAGATGGTTGGATAATATTGCTGACTGTATGGATGTGAATTTGAGCAAGCTCTGGGAGATGGTGATGGACAGGGAAGCCTGGCGTGCTACAGTCCATGGCGTTGCAAAAAGTCAGATACGACTGAGCGACTGAACTCCTATGAACATAGGGTTGCATGTATATTTTCAAATTAGAATTTTCTCCGGGTGCATGCCTGTGAGTGGAATTGCTGGATCTTATGCTGGATTGTTGTTTGTTTGTTTTTCAGCTTTTTGAGAAGCCTCCATACTGTTTCCCATAGTCCCTGCAACTGAAACTATTTTTAATTGCATGTTTAATACCAATACTTGAATGTTCAATTCCCTACTATCATTTACTATAACAGACTTCATTAAAAACATCTCATTTTTCATGCTTCATTATTCTAAGTGACAAAGCATGCCCTCAAGGGATTAGGATGGATATTGCATATATAATTTTCATTATAAAAGTCTAAACATATGGCTTGACTCTTAGGTATTTCCTAGAAAAATGTCACATTTTGCTCATATCAGTGGCTTCTTGATTTAATATATTGCATATCTTCTCTAACATTGAATAAATAGATGATACATCTGTAAAATATGGATGCAATAAAAAAGTAATCCTTTTGATCTGGAGAGAATGGTGAGTGAAGTTCTTATCTGGCAATAGACAAAACAGGTACTCTTCCTGATATCTATCAATGTTAAGGGAAATAAAGCAACATTTATAGATGATTGCCTGATAAATACTCATTAAATGCTATAGACCATGAAATGTGCTAATAGCTGTTCAAGGGTTAAATTGAATCAACATTCATATACCTGAATGATATGTCATTAGCTTGCTGTAATATCATTCAGGCTCCCCTCTTCTGAGTTACGCCTTGTAGTGGTGCGATTAGCCAGTATCAAAAGATCTTACAGGAAAGAGACCTGTAAGAAATTTCAAGTCTACTGTAAAGATGCTGTTGTGATCTTTGTTCATGGGATTGTAGTGCCTCTTCCATGAGTTCCCTTGAGGAGAGATGGTTTACTGCTTTCTGAACTTTAGTATCAGGAACAGTTGGATTTCTTCTGAGCAGTTGATTTTTCGTCTTGCAATGGATCCCTGGTTTGTAAACTGATTAACTTTCTCTTATGGGAAGCCAAAATACTGAATCGTATGTTAACTAACTTGATATTACAGTTATATATGGCTCCTTTTAAGACCTCATTTCATGCTTCTCTACTTTCCCCCCTATTTCTTCAGATGTATGTTATCTTGGCATATTTTACTTTTTTTTAAATTGAAGTATAGCAACATTTTAAAACTCATGTGAAAACGAAAAGATTAAATGAAGTTAGTTTGTAGAGCACCTTCACGATGCCTCAGTAGTGCCTATGATTAGGAAAATCTTAAAATGGATCATTCAGACCGAGTCTGCATTGATGGTTAAATGGGGCACTATTAATAATCATTGTAGGACAGTCAGTGTGAAATCAGGTCTGTCGTAGGCAGAGATGTATGATCACCTTGTAAATAGGAAACCATAAATGCCTTTACGCTGACATATGTTAGCAACGATTTCTCTGTACATGTACATATATATATGGATATGTGCGCATGTGCTTAGCCACTCAGTCGTGTCCNGCATTGATGGTTAAATGGGGCACTATTAATAATCATTGTAGGACAGTCAGTGTGAAATCAGGTCTGTCGTAGGCAGAGATGTATGATCACCTTGTAAATAGGAAACCATAAATGCCTTTACGCTGACATATGTTAGCAACGATTTCTCTGTACATGTACATATATATATGGATATGTGCGCATGTGCTTAGCCACTCAGTCGTGTCCGACTCTTGTGACCCCATAGACTGTAGCCGCCAGGCTCCTCTGTCCATGGGACTCTCCACGCAAGAA
>SJYW01039128.1:0-11600 GCA_006410735.1 Raphicerus campestris
TTGGTATACACTACCTGAGATAATTTTGACACGTATGTAATAATACCTTTTCTTGAATTATAATTAAAGGTATCCAATGGCATTCCAAATATTTATAAGAATCTTCTCAAGTCATAAAATCGTATCTCTCACCTCATACCTACTTTCCTAAAGACCAGTACGTGACTGTGGTCTAGGGGTTGGGGGTCAATGGCATATTACAGCATTCAAAAAAGTTTATTTCTAGGCATCATAGAATTTGTTATACAATGAATATGTTTTAAAAATAATATTGAAGTCAGGAGTTTTTTTCTTATGAAAAATTTTTATTAAATGCATGTGTAAGCACAAAGGTAATCTAAAATAACATGGCTAATTAATTAGGAAACATTTATGTAGAAGTATGGTCAATTTTTACTCCAGTCCCAAAGAACAGCAATGCCAAAGAATGCTCAAACTACTGCACAACTCACTTATCTCACACGCCAGTAAAGTAATGCTTAAAAATCTCCAAACCAGGCTTCAGCAATACGTAAACTGTGAACTTCCAGATGTTCAAGCAGGTTTTAGATAAGGCAGAGGAACCAGAGATCAAATTTCCAACATCTGCTGGATCATCGAAAAAGCAATAGAGTTCCAGAAAAACATCTATTTCTGCTTTATTGACTATGCCAAAGCCTTTGACTGTATCTCAAAAAGAAAAAAAAAGAAGAAGAAAGAAAGAAAATTCTGAAAGAGATGGGAGTACCAGACCACCTGACCTGCCTCTTGAGAAACCTGTATGCAGGTCAGGAAGTAACAGTTGGAACTGGACATGTACCAACAAACTGGTTCCAAATAGGAAAAGGAGTCTGTCAAGGCTGTATATTGTCACCCTGCTTATTTAACTTATATGCAGAGTACATCATGAGAAACGCCGGGCTGGAAGAAGCACAAGCTGGAATCAAGATTGCCGGGAGAAATATCAATAATCTCAGATGTGCAGATGACACCACCTTTATGGCAGAAAGTGAAGAGTAATTAAAAAGCCTCTTGATGAAAGTGAAAGAGGAGAGTGAAAAAGTTGGCTTAAAGCTCAATATTCAGAAAGCGAAGATCATGACATCTGGTCCCATCACTTCATGGCAAATAGTAAGGCATACATGGACACAGTGGCTGTCTTTAGTTTTGGGGGCTCCAAAGTCACTGCAGATGGTGATTGCAGTCATGAAATTAAAAGATGCTTACTCCTTGGAAGGAAAGTTATGACCAACCAATACATCATATTAAAAAGCAGAGACATTACTGAACAAAGGTCCATATAGTCAAGGCTATGGTTTTTCCAGCGGTCATGTATGTATGTGAGAGTTGGACTATAAAGAAAGCTGAGTGCTGAATAACTGATAGTTTTGAATTGTGGTGTTGGAGAAGACTCTTGAGAGTTCTTTGGATTGCAAGGAGATCTAACCAGTCTATCCTAAAGGAGATCAGTCCTGGGTGTTCATTGGAGGGACTGATGTTGAAACTGAAACTCCAGTACTTTTGCCACCTGATGAGAAGAGCTGACTCATTTGAAAAGACCCTGATGCTGGGTAAGATTGAGGGGAGGAGGAGAAGGAGATGACAGAGGATGAGGTGGTTGGATGGCATCACCTACTCGATGGACATGGGTTTGCGTGGACTCCGAGAGTTGGTGATGGACAGGGAGGCCTGGTGTGCTGCAATACATGAGGTTGCAAAGAGTCGGACATGACTGAGCGACTAAACTGAACTGAACTGATGGCAGCCCTCTACTCATCTTTAATTACAAATTCAGGTATCAAAGAAGATTTTTTTACTACCAAACTTCTCCAATTCATCTTTCCAAGGTTAATATTAACATATCCAGGCTACTATTTCTTTTTAATATCTAAATCATGTAGTCTCAAATAGTATACTTGTGACATTTCATAATTTGTAAGATCTTCAATTTTTTTAGTTGTGAAATATTTTTTTCTCTCTTGGAATGTTTATATTGTAACAATCATTTAGAGATGCAGTGAGGGGTGTGATTCAGGAATAAACTTGTAAGGTTTCTGGCTATGCTTGTGGATATGCTATATATCATTGAGATTGTCTACCCCATTTATGTTAATGTGGGTTGTCCTACTTTGCCAGTTCAACAAAATTAACTGAAAACACAGATACCTTTACAAGTATCTATTCCAAAGTCCAAAATAAACAAAGTAATTTTCCCACTAATCTCAATTTAAAAGCAGAGACATTACTTTGTTGACAAAGGTCCATCTAGTCAAAGCCACGGTTTTTCCAGTAGTCATGTATGGACATGAGAGTTGGACTATAAAGGAAGCTGAATACAAAAAAATTGATGCTTTTGAACTGTGGTGCTGGAGAAGACTCTTGAGAATCCCTTGAACTGCAAGTAGATCAAACCAGTCAGTTCAGGAAATCAGTCTTGAAAATTCATTGGAGTGACTGATGCTGAAGCTGAAACTCCAATACTTTTGCTACCTGATGTGAAGAACTGACTCACTGGAAAAGACCTTGATGCTGGGAAAGATAGAGGCAGGAGGAGAAGGGGACGGCAGAGGATGAGATGTTTGGATGGCATCACCGATCAATGGACATGAGTCTGAGCAAACTCGCAGAGTCGGTGATGGACAGGAAAGCCTGATGAGATGCAGTCCATAGGGTCACAAAGAGTCAGACACGACTGAGTGACTGAACTGAACTGAAGATTATACAGAAAAACAAATCATTCCATGCTTGTTACCCAAGTTTAATTTTTGACATTTTTTATCCCATCTTATGCTATATTTAGTTGCATGTATGTTAAATAATCTACCAGATTGAAATCTTATTAGAATTTTCACCTTGAATCCCCAGGTCTATCTAAGTTCTTATATATAATTATCTCTCAAGGAAACTCTGTTGAGTAGAGCAAAATTAAATTCAAAATAGTTTGCTGTTGGAAAAGAAAAAACGAGATTGAAATAAATATTATGGGAAAGGAAGAATATAATGATCAGTTCTAGGCTTTATGCAGATTGTGCTTTGTATCTTAAGCTAAGTGAGTTTATTTGTTAAGTGTTTTCAACTATGTGGAAATACCTTGCTGAATCTCAAGACTCTTCACATGTAAAACAAATATTATGCATTGGAAAGACTAATAATCTTACATTTTAACCCTTACTCTTCTACTTACTTGTATGAATGGATTGCTATACAAATCCTTCTAAATGTATTTAAAATGGATGAAAAATGGGTTTTTCCAGTAGTCATGTATGGATGTGAGAGTTGGACTGTGAGAAAGCTGAGCACTGAAGAATTGATGCTTTTGAACTGTGGTGTTGGAGAAGACGCTTGAGAGTCCCTTGGACTGCAAAGAGACCAGTCCATTCTGAAGGAGATCAGCCCTGGGATTTCTTTGGAAGGAATGATGCTATAGCTGAACCTCCAGTACTTTGGCCACCTCATGCGAAGAGTTGACTCATCTGAAAAGGCCCTAATTCTGGGAAAGATTGAGGGCAGGAGGAGAAGGGGATGACAGAAGATGAGATGGCTTGATGGCATCACTGACTTGATTAAGGTGAACCTGAGTGAACTCTGGGAGTTGGTGATGGACAGAGAGGCCTGGCGTGCTGCAGTTCATGAGGTCGCAGAGTCAGACACAACTGATCAACTGAGTTGAACTGAATTGATGTATTTAGAATGGCATTACATTATGCAAGGGGTTCCCTGATAGCTCAGTTGGTGAAGAATCCGCCTGTAATGCAGGAGACCCTGGTTCGATTCCTGTGTTGGGAAGATCCCCTGGAGAAGGGAAAGACTACCCACTCTGGTATTCTGGCCTGGAGAATTTCATGAAGTGTATATATCATGGAGTCTCAATGAGTCGGACATGACTGAGTAACTTTTACTTTCATCCTATGCTATATTTTCTCTCATTGTCATTGTTCCGTCACTCAGCCCTGTCCAACTCTTTACGACCTCATGCACTGCAGCATACCAGGCTTCCCTGTCCATCACATCTCCTGGAGTTTTTGCTCATATCTGTTACAAATTATTGTTTTGGTAGAATTGATAAAAGTGAATTAAATATTTCCCTTAGGGCAAAAAAAGAGAGGAGGACTTTAGCTTGACATATTATGTGCTTCTTTATAACCTTCAAGACTGTGCTTAATTTCAGAAATCTATAAGCTTCTTTCCATTGCTTTTTGTAAACACTTAGTGGCCTTCTCAGAATATGGTCTCTATATGACAGTTGGTTCTCAGTCTCACAAGCAAAGGTCACATGATTTGGCATTTTCAAACTAAAACATGATAGGATAATATTCACATTCATTACACAATTTAGAAATATGTAAAGTTGCTTCATTACTATGTTCTGACTATACGTATATACAATAAGAGAAGTGGCTAATTCAGGTGGTTTCAGTCAACACTGGGAAAAGCAATTCAATGTTGTTTGTATTAATTAGACAATTTGGGAATTTCAGTTATAACTGCCTTTTCAGTTATAACTGTCTTTGATCTACAAAAGATTTCAAGATAGTATTTTTAAATTTATTTTCAGCAGTTTGACTATGATATACCTTGGCTTTGTTGTCTTTTAATATATCCAGTGATGTTCCCTGAATTTTATGTATTTTTAATTTTTTTCAAACAAAATTTAGGAATGTTTGAGTAGTTATCTACAAATGCCCCACCTCCACCCCATTTACTGTCTTCTCTCTTTTTTGCAACTTCAGTCACAATGCACAATATATTGTCCATAGGTCACTAAGTGTCCTTTTTTCTTCCCCCCTTAGACTGAATGATCTCTGTTGATTAGTCTTCAAGTTCTGTTTTATTTTGCCATGTTCAACTGTTTTTTTTTTTTTTAACTTGTAAGTAGAAATTTTGTCTAGTAATTTTTTGATTGAATACTGATATTGACAACTATTCTTTTCTGATTTTGCGGATCTTGTTGTCTTTCTCCAGATTTAAGATTGTTGAAATTTGTTTGAATGCCATTAAGTTGTGGATTAGCATTTTCTTTTACATTTTCACTTTAAGGTGTATTATGTTCTACTCAGAGTTGTTTTAATTCTAGCTTAGACTTATAATTACTGTGTAAATTGTCTTAGATCTTTACTGAATATAATACTTATTCAATTAGGGCTTTCCACCTGGTTGATTGGAATTTGAAAGTCTCAAGTCCTTCTGTGAGTTCTGGGAATGTTTGCCTAACATTGATCCAGTAGCAATTTTCCTAGCCTTGTGGAATTTCCCCTTGCATGTGCACATGCTTTTATTTAATGAGAGACTAAAATGATCTTTATGCAAATTTCTGCGATGCTCTTTTCTTTGCCCCCTCCTTTCCATTTCTTCTCTCTGTTTTTTTTGCCCCCAAAATTACAATTCCTCAACTACCTATTGTGTTTTTCTCACTCATTTTTCTTTGCCTCGTACGTGCATGTTTGTGTATGTTCCTTTTCTTGACTGCTCATCTGTGAATAAGAGTAGTTCATTAAGAACAAGCATGTTAAAGAATATCATGATAAATAATACCAAGTCTGTGATTGAGCTTAGCAACAATTTCTATTACAGTGCACTTAGGTACAAATGTCAGAGATGTGCTACTTTTTCATCTCCTCTCTTAACCATCCTCTCTTCCTCCCTCTTCTCTTTCTTGTCCTTTGTTCCTCCTCCTTCTTCTTCTACTTCCTCTTCTCCTCCTACTTTGTCTTCATTCTTTGCTCAGCTTAAATTTACTCAACACGACCCAGTTCATATTATAGTCTCTGTTTGTTTACTCTGTCTCACCAATCAGCTACTTTGGGTTATGTGTCTTATCGATAATATCTTTCATTTAATCCTCCTTCTATGATTACCCTCCTTTCCAAACAAAGTCCATAAACAGGAGCTGNGTTCCTTCTCCTTCTTCTTCTACTTCCTCTTCTCCTCCTTCTACTTTGTCTTCAATCTTTGCTCAGCTTAAATTTACTCAACGTGACCCAGTTCATATTATAGTCTCTGTTTCTTTACTCTGTCTCACCAATCAGCTACTTTGGGTTATATGTCTTATCGATAATATCTTTCATTTAATCCTCCTTCTATGATTACCCTCCTTTCCAAACAAAGTCCATAAACAGGAGCTGAATCCCATAATTTTGTAGAAGAATTAAGGAGAATTGGTTAATGAAACTAATTAGAAAATTCTGATCAGTAGCTTAAATCTGAGTAATTAGGCATGAATTTTTTTTTTTTTTAAATCTTGGAGAAGGATTATCTTTCTGATATTTNTGAATCCCATAATTTTGTGGAAGAATTAAGGAGAATTGGTTAATGAAACTAATTAGAAAATTCTGATCAGTAGCTTAAATCTGAGTAATTAGGCATGAACTTTTTTTTTTATTATTAAATCTTGGAGAAGGATTATCTTTCTGATATTTTGTTCTCCTGAATTTAGAACTGCTCTCCAAATTTCTGGTTTGTGTCCTTCCTAAATTCTATATTTCATTTTCTTTCATTTGGTCTGAATTGGTAGAATTATTTATCTAATTAGAAGAGGTAAAATGTGATTCTATTAAATTTTTAGCAAAACGTTTTTTCTTAGTGTTTAAATAATAACTGTTTTCTGAGATTATTTTTCTAGTTCAGAAAAGCTTTATCGATGCCACTATTTAATTTGTGTCCTTAAATCTTATTGATAAAACATTTTAGTAAACATAATGAAATGGAAACAGTGAAATGAAGATGTGTCTTGTGCTCTGAAAGCACAAAATTATTATTCTATAGAAGTGAAACACTGGAGAACAGTTTGAAGTTGCCATCTGGTAATAATAAGCTTAGTAAGATAACAGATGTCAAGGCCAGCTTCTCCTAGTCAAAATCAAATGTAACAAGTAGCTCAACTTTTCACAGGGGAACAGTTTGTTTAGGGAAACTTTTTAACTCTCTTACAATCACTGATCTCTCATTTGTATTGCCCAAACTGCCTGAAGCACAGTTATCCTCTCCCCGGATGATCTTTTGCTCATTTTAAAAAAGTACTGTGTTATTGAAGACAGATTGTTGTTAATCTGATCTCTCTCCTGTCATAATCTCTTTAATTGTTGAAAATGAGTCATCTGGGAAGTGGAATTAAAGTGAAGTAATTATTGCAATATCCAACTGAATAAAAATTTCACATTATCTTTTTTCTTTAAATTCACCAAGTGCTTTCCATATCAGGCATAGGTCGACTAATCTTTTCTGTATATTATATATCTTTCTATCACTTTCAGCTTTTCTTTGTATAGTTTTGCAATCCTACTAAGCTAATTTGCAAACTCCTTATTGAGAACTATGATATAATTACTTTGTTGTATTGCAACCATTATAATACACATTTTTCTTCACAGTTTTGACCCTTGGTAAAAATAATTAAGAATGTATTGTTAAATTCTCATTAAAATTTTACTCAGATCAAAGCTATGGACATAACCTATATGTATACATATTTATCTGAAAGTAACTTCATTCATTACCACGCTTAATTCATCCATTAACATTCTTAATTTCTTGATGTTAATGGAATGTCTGCTACTTCATATTCAACCAAAATGACATGTAGAACAAATAAAAATAATCATCAGTAAATGGATGGAAGAAGTAGAGATTCATTATATATTCTTCAAATAGGTCATTGCCACTTAAAATATCCTAAATATCTTCTCTATATGATGCAGTTTCTATGAAATAGTCCTTGAATATCTTTGCATCTAAACTAAGATATCTAAATATATACCTGAAGGTAAAGTTTACTTTTCTTACTTAATTTGACTAGATTTTTGCTTATTTTTTACCACTAGAGAGATCCCAACATCTCAGTCTATTTTCTAAATATCAAAAGCAAAATTTTCCATGACTGAGCCATTTATATTTCTTGATGAGCTAATTTTTATAAATATAATTTCACATTGAAAAGTATTTTTTAAATACTATTTAATGTTTATCATAGACATTTCCATTAAAACAATAATTAGCATACTTAACATTTATCTGGAAAAAGTAAGATGAATATATCAAAAGTGAATGAATATAAATCATGGTGATTCTAGTAACATGAACAAATTGTTAATTCATTTACCTACATGAACAATTAGCTCAGGCATCTGTACTGTTGATGCAGAAAATATGGGAAAGTGTATTCTAAATGATATATAATTTATATTTTAAATCCAAGTATATATTTTTTGCAGCAGGTTTATTGTCCTGATTATATTTTGCTATGATTTACAATAAAATAATTAGTTTTCAATTGTTTAATTATTAAAAGAGAAGAGGATGTCACTAATGAGAAAAGCAGAGTGGGATTTATTTTCAACATTTTATATTTAAAAATCACATTTATATTATTGAGTCAAAATTATAATAGTTGTTTTGTGTGTGTACATAAATACAACACATTGCAAAAATACTCTATGAATATGTAATTTGTCAGATTAATTAATCATTTTCCTTGGGTAAAACCTTTCCCCCATTTCCTTGGTGGCTCAGTGATAAAGAATCCATCACCAATGCAGGAGATGCAAATTCGATCCCTGGGTCAGAAATATCCCCTAGAGAAGGAAATGGCAACCCACTCCACTATTCTTGCCTGGAGAATCCCATGGACAGAGGATCCTGGTGGGCTACAATCTATGGGATTGCAAAGAGTCAGACACAACTTGGTGACTAAACAACAACAAAAAAACCTTTTTCCCAGTGTTACTAAATGTCTTCTGTATCACTTCTTTTTTGGAATATAATTTCTGAAGTAACAAAATATATGAATATTTTTTGAAGTTGAACTAGTCATCTTAATTGCAATAAAAGAAAGAGATAAATAAAGAACAGGTCAGACACAGTAAAATTATCTTTGTAAGACACGTAGTTCTTGGAATAGCTAAAATACCTTAAATATGCATACCATTACCATAGCTTTGTCCCCTTTCACTGAACACCTAAGTCTGTCTTGTCAATGAAATTTAAATAAGACTACAGAACTGAAATAGCATTACAGAAGCTTCCATAAAAGTTTTACTAATTTCTAAATGAAAACACATAGCTTCATAGTTTCTGAGTTATGATATCATAACTAATAACAATTAAGAAATTATATATGTGGATTCTCAGGCACTAGAGTACATAGAAGTGGCACATTTCTGCACTTGTCTTTGTTAAATATAAATTATTAATCTATTAACTTTTGAACTTATTGAATTATACATAGCATCCAAAGTTGAATAGGAAATTTATATATTCTGAATACAACATTTTATCTGCTGATGATTTTGTTTATTTCTAGGTAATATGGAAATCTATTCAACATAGATTGGTATGCTTTATCATTTATTGTGAAACTCAGTCTTCATGCGGATTTTATAGTGAACTCACTGTCTTTTATTGGAATTTTTATCATTATTATAATATCTCTGTTAATGTAGGCATTTAATTATATTTATATTTTAAAGTATCATGTAAGTCTGTAAGAGGTTTATCAAATGTTCCCATAACAGCAACATGTATATTCCCTTATTTTAGAGACAATATTATCTCTTTCTTTAGCATTGATCACAGTAGCTATTGCAATGCTGCAAATATTCAAAGGTTCTAAAAGTTTCTGACTTAAAGAAAACTCAAGTAGATTTTTATTAATTAGACAGAAACATATGGTCAATATTAAATTTAAAGGAATAAAGATTCTATAGATTGTATAGAGAAAAGTATGAAAACAAAATACTTTCATACACTTTCATTCTTCCTACAACACTCCTTAGATGTTAAGAGTTATCAGCAATTGCTATATCTTCCTTAACCTTTATATCAGTAAATTACAAGTAAGTGGCTTTAATGTATCTTTTTAAACAATAAATGAATAAACATTGTATCATGATACCCTTAAAATTTCAACTAACAGTTTATTTGATTTGTGCAATATCACCTCACCAAACACACACATGTCTTCATATAATTACATTTACAATCAAAAATATGTTATGGAAGAAGAAAGTCAGGAGGGTTTGAAATAATGAAACATGGAATCCAAGATCTGTAATAAAGGAAAGCTGAACAAGAAGCATAGAGATAGATCTCAAGGAAAGATATCTCCATAAATATGAAATACAGGATAATGTGGATATTGAATGTATGTATTGGAATGCTATGTCTTTTAATAGTATGACAATACCATACATACAAAAGAATTTTTGGCTAGGCCAGGTTTAAAAACTTAATATATGAAGTGATTTAGAGATAATTTTTACTTTATGAAATCCATAAAGATTTCATAAAATTAACAACTAGAAAAAAAGGAGATATACACTTTTAAATTTATTGGCCACCTCATATGAAGAGTTGACTNGATGCAGAAAATATGGGAAAGTGTATTCTAAATGATATATAATTTATATTTTAAATCCAAGTATATATTTTTTGCAGCAGGTTTATTGTCCTGATTATATTTTGCTATGATTTACAATAAAATAATTAGTTTTCAATTGTTTAATTATTAAAAGAGAAGAGGATGTCACTAATGAGAAAAGCAGAGTGGGATTTATTTTCAACATTTTATATTTAAAAATCACATTTATATTATTGAGTCAAAATTATAATAGTTGTTTTGTGTGTGTACATAAATACAACACATTGCAAAAATACTCTATGAATATGTAATTTGTCAGATTAATTAATCATTTTCCTTGGGTAAAACCTTTCCCCCATTTCCTTGGTGGCTCAGTGATAAAGAATCCATCACCAATGCAGGAGATGCAAATTCGATCCCTGGGTCAGAAATATCCCCTAGAGAAGGAAATGGCAACCCACTCCACTATTCTTGCCTGGAGAATCCCATGGACAGAGGATCCTGGTGGGCTACAATCTATGGGATTGCAAAGAGTCAGANCCTGCCAATGCAGGAGATGCAAATTCGATCCCTGGGTCAGGAATATCCCCTAGAGAAGGAAATGGCAACCCACTCCACTATTCTTGCCTGGAGAATCCCATGGACAGAGGATCCTGGTGGGCTACAATCTATGGGATTGCAAAGAGTCAGACACAACTTGGTGACTAAACAACAACAAAAAAACCTTTTTCCCAGTGTTACTAAATTTCTTCTGTATCACTTCTTTTTTGGAATATAATTTCTGAAGTAACAAAATATATGAATATTTTTTGAAGTTGAACTAGTCATCTTAATTGCAATAAAAGAAAGAGATAAATAAAGAACAGGTCAGACACAGTAAAATTATCTTTGTAAGACACGTAGTTCTTGGAATAGCTAAAATACCTTAAATATGCATACCATTACCATAGCTTTGTCCCCTTTCACTGAACACCTAAGTCTGTCTTGTCAATGAAATTTAAATAAGACTACAGAACTGAAATAGCATTACAGAAGCTTCCATAAAAGNAAGACACGTAGTTCTTGGAATAGCTAAAATACCTTAAATATGCATACCATTACCATAGCTTTGTCCCCTTTCACTGAACACTTAAGTCTGTCTTGTCAATGAAATTTAAATAAGACTACAGAACTGAAATAGCATTACAGAAGCTTCCATAAAAGTTTTACTAATTTCTAAATGAAAACACATAGCTTCATAGTTTCTGAGTTATGATATCATAACTAATAA
>SJYW01039129.1:7313-26768 GCA_006410735.1 Raphicerus campestris
CCGGCAACTGGAGGGGAATGAGGGAGGGAGAGGTGGAGGGCGGGGTAGAGAGCTGCTGTCCCACCGTGACTCAGCACTCTGCTGGGCTGGAGGGGTTGGGCTTGGGCTCCAAAAGTGCTTTGTCATGGAGGGAAGGAGCCCACTGGAGGATTTTATTGTAGGGTGAGACACGTTTCCTAGTGTGGCTAGGTGTCCAGGCTGGAAGGAACAAAGGGGTCTAGTTCACCCAGCCAAGCCTCAGATGGTGTTTCTGCAGGAAAGGGGAGGTGTCACTTTTTGTTTATCTTCTTTTTAAAAGAATTTTTTCCCTTTTTTTTTGGCCTCACTGCGTGGCTTGCAGGATCTTATTGAATCCAGAACCTCCACAGTGAAAACACAGAATCCTAACCACCGACCACCAGGGAATTCTCTCTTTTCTCTTTTCTTTTTTTTTTGGTTCCCATTTTCTTTCTCAGTGCTTTTCTGCCTTACACTGAGTTCTCAACAGATATTGGAGCTCTCTCCTTTCTAGGGATTGTTGCTATGGGGCTATGATTCCACAGCGGGGAAATCATAGACCTCGGAATATTAAGGCTTAGAAAGGACCTTAGAGTTTCCAGATCAGCCTATTTTACAGAAAAAGAAGTGAGAGGCCCATAAAACGCTGGGGCTTGCCTAAGGCCATTATCACTGGCAGAAACACAATCTGAAAATGAAGGACGAGACACTTGAGGGTGTGGTCATTAAAATGGATAAATGTGTTGCTGGAAAGTGTATATGAAATGACATTATGTGAAAAAGCAGAGCCCAAAATAGTTTGTGCAAAGCTGAGGACCATGAAGAGGATCACCCGGACCTGAAGCATGGCTGAGGATTGGGCGAGAATGGGTTAAATGATGTTTTCACTGACAGCCGGTGTTTTAAGTTTCTAGGATTTTCCCTGGAATTCTAAAGTGAAGTGTGAGGAAATCAGAGTTCAGAAATTGGAAACCATGATACTGAATCAGATTCTGGTACATTTCTGGATGTTGCAATCATGATTCAGAGAGTTTGTCCTTAAACTGTTTTTTGAAAATCCATCAGGCAATGTAGACTTAGTCTAGGCACTCAGGTTCCCCTTTCTCAGGAGGTTAAGGTCAAGAGCCATGACCTGGGATGTTAGAGGATAACTTGAAAATGGAAGACTTTTTCTTTTTTAAGTCTTTACTGAATTTGTTAAAACATTGCTTCTGTTCTATGTTTTGGTTTTTTGGGGTGTGTGGGATCCTAGCTCCCCAGTGGGGTATCAAACCCTCACCCCCCTGCATTGGAAGGCAAAGTCTTAACCACTGGACTGCCAAGGAAGTCCTAGAAGGCTCACTTTTTAAGGCAACTCAGGCCTTATGCCATCTATGGGAGCTCCCTCTGGACGAGTCCACAACCTCACTTGTGCCAGAGACCTTATCCCACGGGCCCTGGCTGTCGTTTACTTGTCTGACTTCCCACTGGACTTTGGGCTCCATCTTAACGGGTATCCCCAGACCCTAGAGCAGTCCAGGGGCCCTTCCAGTTCTGATAGACTACAGCCCTAGGGCCCTTCTCTGAAATCATCAGGCCCAGTGGAATACCCAGTCTCTGCCTGGTCTCTTCCTGTATCCTTCCAAAGGACCTGCTGGGTATGTGCCCACATTCTGAAAGCATCAGTGAAGTCACCTGGCCTTTCTGAACTTTTTTTTGTTTGGCCACACCACATGGCATGTGGGATCTTGGTTCCCAGACCAGGGATCGAACCCTCCAGTGAAAGCTGGGAGTCTTAACAACCGAACCACCAGCGAAGTCTTCCTTTTTCAACTCTGATGCTTGTATTTATTTACAGTCTCTAGAGTCAACCCTCCCCCATGCTATCCTGGGTGCCCACCCCTACACACACACACTTTGGGTGCTCTTGTCACCATGATTCATGCTGCACCCCATGAGCTTATACCCAGCCACATGGCACACCCATGTCACCCAGTCCAGGCTCAGTCATGCCCACCTTGGCCAAATCAGCAGAGGCCTGGTTCCACAAAATGCAGCCTTGGACAGGGGGCAAGAGTAGTGTGGTGTGCTTGTCTTGGCAAGGCTGGGCAGGCAGAGGCTGGGACTGCCTCCTTGTGGAAGTAGAGACTGGTGTCTACCTGGCCTCTCATGCCAGGGACACTCGCTTCAACCACACCCAGCGAGCCTGCACAAGCACAGTGCTCTATCTGCTGGGGGAGGTTGAGGCGGAAGCTTGAGTTTCAGGCTGCACTGAGCAGGGGGTGGGAGGGTCAGGGACAGGACGCAGAAGCTTATTAGGAATCCTGTAGCCCTAGTCCTGTAGCCTGGAGCAGAGGGGAGGCTGAAGTATAAAGAACAGCCCAGGGCTAACCAGGCTGGGAGTCAGTAGAACGTGGAAGGGTGATTCATTGACTTTCTGGGAAGGGCAGTAGGGGCAGTTCAAGCAAGTGGGTTTTTCTGGCTGAGCCAGTGGATAGGGCCTCAGTGATCAGCAGAGGGGAGTCCTACACGTCCCAGGAAGAGGGGCAGGACCCCAAAGACCTCCTCGTTATGATGGAGAAGGCCCTAGTCAACCTGGGTGGCTACCAGTGTCCCTGGCTCCTATTTCCTGCCTGTACTACGGTTTGCAGCCCCACCCCTCTCTAACTACCAGCATCCCCAGAACCCGTGGGGATACCAAAATCCAAAGATGCCCAGTTCAGTTCAGTCTCTCAGTAGTGTCCGACTCTTCGTGACCCCATGAACCACAACACGCCAGGCCTCCCTGTCCATTACCAACTCCCAGACTTTACTCAAACTCATGTCCATTGAGTCGGTGATACTATCCACCCATCTCATCCTGTGTTGCCCCCTTCCCTCACCTTCAATCTTTCCCAAGTCCCTTATATGAAATGATGTAGTATTGGGACTTCCCTCCGGTCCAGTGGTTAAGACTCTGCACTTCCACTGCAGGGCACGGGTTCCCTCCTTCATGGGGGAACTAAGATCCCACATGCTGTGTGGCACTGCCAAAAAATAAAATGAAAGAAAATAAAGTGGTAAGGTATTTGCATATAACCTATGCACATCTTTCTGTGTACTTTAAATTGTCTCTAGGTTACTTATGACGCCTAATGCAATGTAAATGTTATGTAAATATGCCAGGCACATGGCAATTTCATGTTTTGCATCTTGGAACTTTCTAGAATTTTCTTCAAAAATATTCCTGATCCGTTGGTTGAATCTGTGGCCGAGGAAGCCACAGATATGGATGACTGTAATCTCTTTTCTGCCTGTCTCAGCTTTGTGAAATGCAAAGGTAAGCACTTTACTCCTCCGCTTATAACACCTGCCAGGCTCTACTCTGCCCTTGGGATAAAAGTCCAGGTCTACTGTGGAGGGAGAGGCCCTGCCCATCTGCCACCCACTCTCCCCCCAGGTCCTCTTCAGCTATTCCCTGCTGCCCAGGAGCAGTCCCCTACACCTCGGGGCTTGTGACAGCTGGCGCCTCTGTCCAGGCTGTGTGCCGCCCTGACTTTTCTGTCTGAAGACGACCCAGCCCTTGACACCCAGCTCACATAGCTTCCATGACGCTTCCCTACACCCCTGCAGAGCTGAGAATTTCCATTCTTTGTGCCCTCCTGTGCTCTGAATGTTTCTCCAGGGCCATAGGCAGTGACCTGTTCTGTACCTACCTCCCGCAGCAGAAGAGGAGCTCCAGCCCTGTTCACCCAGGCAGTGCCACCCATTCCCCCCTACAAGGCCCTTAAAGCGCCAGGCTCCCAGGCCACCAAGAACTGAGTGTTGGATTCATTTAAGAGGCCAGCTCTTACTCACCTGTCCTGTTATTGAGGGATAGGCCTCCCACCTCTTGCCTCTTCCGTCTTAAGTAAGACCAGCTCTTCCTCCTCTCCACAGGGAAGATGTAGACAGTACGTGAGCTTCTGTGGGGTCTGAGGATTATTTCCTGGCAGAGACTTGAAAACACTGCAGGTGGAGTGGTCTGTGACCGCTTGGACCATGGGGACACTGATGGCATGTGGGATCATGGGCTCCCTGCTCTGTGGACCTGTTCCCTTTGCCTGTGATGGTGGCCACAGAGAGTTTCCTCGACTGGAGGAATTTGTGGGAGGTCACTAGGAGCCAGGGAGCAAAACTAGAAGGATGGATTCTCTCTATGTGGAATCCCCTGACAGTCCAGTGGTTAAAATCTGGAGCTTTCACTGCTGGGGCATGTGTGCACGTGTGTTCAGTTGTGTCTGACCCTTTGTAACCCCTTGGACTATAGCCTACCAGGTTCTTCTGTTCATAAGATTCTCCAGGCAAGAATACTGGAGTAGGTTGCCACTTCCTTCTCCAGGGGATCTTCCCAACCCAGGCACTGAACCTGTGTCTCCTGCATAGGTGGATTCTTTACCAGCTGCATCATCTAGGAATCAGCCTCACTGCTGGGGACCAAGGTTTAATCCCTGGTTAGGATACTAAGATGCAGGAAGCTGCATGGTGCAGCCAAAAAAAAAAAAGCCACGTGCTTCCTGGAGATGAGATTAGAGCATTCTCAGAATCGTTATATTCTACAAACATGACATGCCCAGAGAGTTTACGTAAAGTAAGTTGGCACCTTATTATTGCTGAAACCAGCTGCTTCTCTTGAGGAGGAGGTGGGGCAGGTTGTGGCGCTAGAAGCAGTCTCTGCTTTTCGGAGGAGGAAACTGATGGTCAAAGAGGTTTGGTTCAGTGACTGCTGGGCTGGATGTCGCACAGCTGGGTAAGAGGCAAGGCTATGTGACTGGAACTCAGTCTAATTGTGGGATAACTTTCCAGACCTGCGACCCTGATTGTTGTTCAGTCGCTAAGTCATATCCAACTCTTTGCAACTCCATGGTCCATAGCATGTCAGGCTTCTCTGTCCTTCACTGTCTCTTGAGTTTGCTCAAATTTATGTCGATTGAGTTGGTGATGCTATCTAACTATCTCATCTTCTGACATTCCCTTCTCCTTTCGCCATCAGTCTTTCCCGGCATCAGGGTCTTTTTCAATGAATTGGCTCTTTGAATCAGGTGGACAAAGTATTGGAGCTTCAGCTTCAGCATTGGTCCTTCTAATGAGTATTCAGGGTTGATTTCCTTGAGGATTGACAGGTTTGATCTCCTTGCTGTCCAAAGGACTCTCAAGAGTATTCTCCAGAATCACAGTTCAAAAGCATCAGTTCTTTGGCCCTCAGCCTTCTTTATGGTCCAACCATCACATTCATACATGACTACTGAAAAAACTGTAGCTTGGACTGTATGGACCTTTGTTGGCAAAATGAAGCCTCTGCTTTTTAATATGCTATCTAACTTTGTCATAGCTTTTCTTCCAAGGAGCAAGGACATAGTGCAATTCTCATAGTCCATGACCCTGGACCATGAAGCACAGAGAAAGAAAACCTTTGAGATTCCAGTTGCCTGGAGACTGAAATAGGCTTGTAGGTAGAGAGCAGTTCCTCAGTTCCAAATCCAGACAAAGGTAAGCCAGCCTCCATTTTTGACCAGCTTTAAGATGCCCTAGTTGGCAGTTGACACTTGGCACTTTCAAAGCTGCAATTCCACTAGCAGCTATAACAGGCAGTTTTTAAAACCAGTAAGCTGGTTTGGTTAGTAACCAGAGACTGCTTGGTGGGAGTTTTGTGATGCTTTAGAGGGCATCGTTGGGGACCCCATGACAAGGTTCAGGCTGTGCACTTGGTCTTGAGTTATCTCCCAAGCTTGGTGCTCATGGCTGGCAGGCCTACGAGGTGACTGGGAGGCCTGGGGACCCTTGGCTATTCCATGGCATCCCTGAGTGGGGCAGCTGGATCCAGACCCACTCCTGAGCCTTGAGAGTACTCCAGGCTTGTTGATATTTAGTTGCTAAGTCATATCTGACTCTTTGCAAGTACAGCCCTGTGCACTGTAGCCTGTTAGCTCCTCTGTCCACAGGATTTCCCAGGCAAGAATATTGGAGTGGGTTACCATTTCCTTCTCCCAGGGATCTTCCCGACCCAGGGATCAAACTCACATCTCCTCTGAGAATATACTGTTCACAGGGACCAAGGCTGGCTCCTCACATGCCTGTGCATCCTATGGGCCTGAGGCCTGTCTGTAAGCAGAGGAGGACACACCAAGGTTGGGGAGCTTTCGGTAATGCCTCTTCCCAGGGTCTGCAGCCCTCATTCCCAGGGGGAATCTGAGGATCGTGTGGACTTTCCCCAAAAAAGTCTGGGTCCCTGCCACTGAGGCTGTCCACACATCAGGGCACACAGAACCTGCTTCCCAACTGGGGCAATGCCAGTCCCTCAGCAGGGCCTCAGCTCACCCTTGGCCTTCTCAGCAGAGGATTCGCCCGCCATTCAGACGGAGCTCCTGGTCTAGGGCAGATGCCTGTGCCAGACCCAGGGGAACCTTCCCAAGAGAGAGTACAACGTACTCTTTCCCTTCCCTTCTTTTAGTTCTCGCTGCACGGGTGACATTCCAACCCCTTTCACACATCCCTGCCTTTTGTAATTCTTTGGATTCAGTTGGAATTCAGCAGCTCTCTTTATTCTTTTTTTCATTCTTGCTCACATGTCCAGCTGTCCTTTCAGTACTGTGGTTGTATATGTGTTGGTAGTGGCAGCAATCCAGATATTTTGCTGTTTCTGAAATTGATGATTTCCCCAAGATCCACACCTACTTTCCCACATCCATCCCAACTTCTGGGTACTGGATCCAAATTTTCCTTCGGGGAGGCATTCTGCCACCTGCCCCCCAACCCCATTCCAGTCCCTGCTCTGTGATTAGAATGGCCTCTGTCCACACATTTGGAGAGAGACACATTATCTGTCACTTGCAACACATTTTCTAGTCAATTTTCTTTTTTTTACATATTCTTTTTTTTTTTTTTAAATTTATTTTATTTGACCATGCTGGGCAGCAGGCAGGATCTTAGTTCTCCAACCAGGAATTGCACCTGTGTTCTCTCCATTGAGAGCTCAGAGTCTTAACCACACGACTGCTGGGGAATTGCCCAACTTGCTTTTTAAATCACCTAAGGGGCAACTAATTTCCTTCATGAGTCACAGCATTTTCAAGCCAGGAAGTTCATTTATAGACTGTCTAATCTAATATAGTCATTCAGTCAACATTTTTAAATGCTGGTTTTGGGCCAGGCCTTAGATAAAGAAACTGAGGCCCACCGAGAGGAGGAGCCTGACTCAGGGCTTCATAGAAGGTATGTTGTCAAGCCAGTGACCAGGACCTAGGCCTCCCGACCCCCAAGCCAGCATTTTCTCATTATGTTTGTCTGCTTCCCGAGATTAAATCCAAATGCAGTGTGTGCAGATGGATATGCGAGTGTGAGAAAGATGGAGGACTAGATGCTAAGCGGTGAGCATTGCTTCCTGGGCAAAGCAGACAAAGTGGTAAAGGCAGCAGAGAAAGGGACAGAGAAGAAGGAGAAAAGACAGAGCTGCCCACTATCAAACCCGCATTTATGAAAGACTCAGCACACACACATACATAAAAATCACACACACATACACACCCCTTGCCCTGTAGGGAACAGCTAAAGAGGCAACCAGACAGTTCAGTTAGGCAGTCAGTACTGGGTTGAGCCGTGGAGATGCGGTGACAAATGAGTTCCAGTAGTGTCTGACCACAGTCCCTTCGAGCGTCTGTAATGACTACGTTGCCGGCCATACCTGCTGGCTACAAGGGCTGCATTGAGCCCTGAAGTCAGCCCCCCATGGGGCCCTGGGGCAAGCGAGCAGCAGTTAGCAACTGAGAGTGGGGCCTGTGGAAACACTGCCCAGAACTGGCCAGAACAGATTCCAGATGCCCTGTGCTTCTCTGCAGGAGTCAGAGGGAAACTGGAGCTGGAATCAAACCAACTGGGCGCCTGTGGTGGGGCTGTCAAGGATCCTTGCTCCGCTGCCCCCCTCAACCTCCCACCCTTGTCTTTTTTTTCCGTTTTCTTGGGGCTGCACTGCATGGCCCATGGGATCTCATTCCCTGACCAGAGATTGAACTTACATCCGCCTGCAGTGAAAGTGCAGCGTCTTACCCACTGGACTTCATGGGAAGTCGCTCGCTCTTGTCTTTCTGAACTTCACTGACCTTTCACCGCATTTGCTACCAGGAGCTGCCCCCGAGTGCCAGGCATAGTTGTCTGACAGGTGGCCAAGCCAGCTGGGGCTGCAAGAGGCCTCAGTCCTCCTGGTGTCTCCCCTAGCGTCCCACCTCACCCACCCCTGTCCTGACTGTGTCCAGCAGGCCCATGTGGGCCCCACCTCTGTGCCTTTTCTTATGTCTTTCCTCCCCAGAGCCATGCCCTTCAGCCTATCAAAGACCTGCCCTTCTTTCCAGCTCCCCTGGTCTGGATCCTGCTTCTGCTGAGGAGTCTTCCAGGATTCAGAGCTAATGTCTTTCTTCCCTTGACCTTGGTCCCTTCAGGCTTTATTGAATGACAGTGGGCACTTGTGTCATTCCATCACCATTGCTCCATGGCCTCGAGACCGAGGGCTCAGTGGACACAGGAACCTTGCTTTCCTCTCTCCTCCTGGTGCGTAAGCCTGAACCCTGGCACATGGCAGGTGCTCGGTGCAAACTCTGGTTGCATGTAATTGAATTGCTGTGAAAAGGAGGAATCCTTGTCCCAGAAAGGTCCTTCCTTCCCTCCAATATGGTTCTTTGCACTTAACTAAGAATTAGAGAGGATCTCTCCTGCATTTCTGCATAAAAGCCCAGAATGAGAACCTCAGAGGCAAAACTGGAATTGGTCTCATAGGATCTTAGTTCCCCAGGGATCGAATCCGTGCCCCTTGCAGTGGAAGCATGGAGTCCTAATTACTGGACTTTCAGGGACGTCCCTGCCTAAAGCCTTTTAGCTGAAAACTCCTGTTTTACAAGATCAAGGGTCCACAGGCCCAAGCTCTGCCCAGCTGGTGGGTTAAAGTCAATTCTCTTTCTTAAAAATGAATCCAATGATAATAAAATTAATGCTTAATAATAAAACAAATAATAATAAAAGCTAATACTTACAAGATATATCAAACATTTGCCAAATAAGAAGACTGAGGCACCAAATTACAAAGTAACTTGTCCAAGGACACCTGCACTTCAGATCCAAAGCCCACACTCTTTTTTGTTTAATTTTTTATTTTTTGCCACACAGCTTGTAGGATCCTAGTTCCTCGACCAGGGACTGAACCCGAGCCCCAGCAGTGAAAGCTCAGAGTCCTAACCACTGGACCACAAGGGAATTTCTAGACCCCACACTCTAACTCCTCCTAGTCCCCCTCCCATTGCCCAGGTTACTCAGCCCTCTGCTACAGCCTGTCCTCTGCTCACCGCTCCCCTCTCTTTGCCCAGGACCCATCATGGGGTGTCTTACAGTGGGGTAGTAAGTGCTTATGCAATGGATGAGTGGGGTTTGGACATTCTGTCTGCTTACCCAGCTTATTGCTAGGAGGGCGTGGAGGACGTGAGAGGGAGGAACAAAGATGCTGGGCCCAGCAGCACAGACACTCCCACCCCATGCCCAGCTTCCTGGACACCCTGATCCTCTTGGCCACGTCTAGGGAAAGGAATGTTTCTGTAAAGCTCTCGGATTTCAGGTTGGCTCTGTCACAGTGCGAGTAAGGTCAGAGGGCCTGAGTGCAGTAGCCTCTTGGCCAACCCCCAAGAAAGTACTCTAGGGGAAGACTCCTGAGGTTGTGCTGGAGGAGGATGTGAGGCAGGAGACAGGTGGGCCCCTGGGGCTGGACAGCTGGAATTTGTCAAGTGGAGTAAAACTGAAGCTTTGTTCTCACCCAGACACTCCAAGGGCAAAGCTAGTGGCAGAAGCTAAGCTCTATTTGGATAGATATACAATGACCCCTCCTGAGGTCAAGGAAAGCTTCCCTGTCTGCACACCTGCAGAAAGGCTCCTTGGGGATCAAAAAGAGAGGGGGCTCCACCCCATAAGTGTGGGCATGCACCTACAAGCCTCTGAGGTGAGATCCATCTTAGCAAAAAGTTGAGCATGTATGTTGGGGAGGGTCCTAGGACAGGTCAAGTGTGAAAAAAGAAACAAGTTGGGACTTCCCTGGTGGTCCAGTAGCTAAGACTTTGCGTCCCCAGTGCAGGAGCCCCAGGTTCCATCCCTGGTCAGGGAACTACGTCCCACACACCACACAAACACTCGACAAAGCCAAATAAATAAATATTTACAATTTTTAAAACAAAGGAACAAAAGATCATCTGTCAAAGGTAAACAAAGACCCAGAAGGACTGCCCTATGTAAGTGATTCCTATTGCCTCTTTATGGCGCTGTTTATGCTCTCCTCTCTGGGTGTGTATTTCTGCCTAACTTCTGACTTAATTAAATAAATTATTTCCCTGTGTGCTGTCCTAAATGTTGCACTGTGTCTTAATAATAAATTTTGTACCCGTTTTTGCAGTTTTTGCTTCCTAGAAACATTCTTGCTTTCAAACAGGGGAAAGAGCCAGAACCATTTTTCTCCTATTCTCTAGCCCCTGGTGGTCCAGTGGTGAGGATGCCTGGTTTTAACCCAGTCTACCCAGGTTTGATTCCTGGGCAGGGNGCCTCTTGGCCAACCCCCAAGAAAGTACTCTAGGGGAAGACTCCTGAGGTTGTGCTGGAGGAGGATGTGAGGCAGGAGACAGGTGGGCCCCTGGGGCTGGACAGCTGGAATTTGTCAAGTGGAGTAAAACTGAAGCTTTGTTCTCACCCAGACACTCCAAGGGCAAAGCTAGTGGCAGAAGCTAAGCTCTATTTGGATAGATATACAATGACCCCTCCTGAGGTCAAGGAAAGCTTCCCTGTCTGCACACCTGCAGAAAGGCTCCTTGGGGATCAAAAAGAGAGGGGGCTCCACCCCATAAGTGTGGGCATGCACCTACAAGCCTCTGAGGTGAGATCCATCTTAGCAAAAAGTTGAGCATGTATGTTGGGGAGGGTCCTAGGACAGGTCAAGTGTGAAAAAAGAAACAAGTTGGGACTTCCCTGGTGGTCCAGTAGCTAAGACTTTGCGTCCCCAGTGCAGGAGCCCCAGGTTCCATCCCTGGTCAGGGAACTACGTCCCACACACCACACAAACACTCGACAAAGCCAAATAAATAAATATTTACAATTTTTAAAACAAAGGAACAAAAGATCATCTGTCAAAGGTAAACAAAGACCCAGAAGGACTGCCCTATGTAAGTGATTCCTATTGCCTCTTTATGGCGCTGTTTATGCTCTCCTCTCTGGGTGTGTATTTCTGCCTAACTTCTGACTTAAGTAAATAAATTATTTCCCTGTGTGCTGTCCTAAATGTTGCACTGTGTCTTAATAATAAATTTTGTACCCGTTTTTGCAGGTTTTGCTTCCTAGAAACATTCTTGCTTTCAAACAGGGGAAAGAGCCAGGACTATTTTTCTCCTAGCCTCTAGCCCCTGGTGGTCCAGTGGTGAGGATGCCTGGTTTTAACCCAGTCTACCCAGGTTTGATTCCTGGGCAGGGAGCTGAGGTCTCTCTTCTGGATTGCTTGCTGCTTTCTCTCCTGGATCAGAGGGATGAGAGAGCTGGGAGGGCTACCTCAGTCAGGATGGTTTTGATTTCAGGCAACAAAACTCAACCCACACTAGCGGAGCAACAAAGGGGATTTGTTGGCTCTTGTAGCTGAGGAATCAAGCAGGCTTCAGGCACGGTTCCATCAGGGCTCTGCTTCCGTCTCTCTGTGATTCTGTCTGGGATCTGCTCCCACTCATGAAGCTCCTCCCTCAGGCTGTCTTTCAGCAGCCTCCAGGGTCGCAGTCCTTCTTCTTCCAGAGGTAATGTTGGATATATCACTCTCACCCCTTCCATTCCCCAAGCATTGTCTCCTCAGGTCCTTTATCAGTCAGCACTGGAGAAGGAAATGGCAGCCCACTCCAGTGTTCTTGCCCGGAGAATCCCAGGGACGGGCAGCCTGGTGGGCTGCCATCTGTGGGGTCACACAGTCGGACACGACTGGAGCGACTTAGCAGCAGCAGCAACTGCCTCTCGGAGTGTCTGATTTTAAATGACTGCTTAAGTAAACCTAGAAGATGGAGCTGATGNATATCACTCTCACCCCTTCCATTCCCCAAGCATTGTCTCCTCAGGTCCTTTATCAGTCAGTACTGGAGAAGGAAATGGCAACCCACTCCAGTGTTCTTGCCCGGAGAATCCCAGGGACGGGCAGCCTGGTGGGCTGCCATCTATGGGGTCACACAGTCGGACATGACTGGAGCAACTTAGCAGCAGCAGCAACTGCCTCTCGGAGTGTCTGATTTTAAATGACTGCTTAAGTAAACCTAGAAGATGGAGCTGATGAGTGATTCAAAGTGGCATTTGGGCCCCAGGGCTCACTGGAGACAGGAGGAGTTTCTGCCAAGTGCTCTCTTGTCTGGCTTGCTGGTATCCTTTTACCAAATAATACAATTATCTCAGAGGCAGGACATTGGAGCTNTGAGTGATTCGAAGTGGCATTTGGGCCCCAGGGCTCACTGGAGACAGGAGGAGTTTCTGCCAAGTGCTCTCTTGTCTGGCTTGCTGGTATCCTTTTACCAAATAATACAATTATCTCAGAGGCAGGACATTGGAGCTGGGGCGCCCAGACCTGTGCCTTACAGAGTTCTACTACCAAGTGGCTGTCTGAAGACCTCTGAGAAGCCCAGCACTCTGATTTTGGAGGTGCCACTGTGCATCACAGCAAATACATTAAAATGTAGGTACACACCTCATTCAACTTAATGGAAAAGTAACTAAAAATAGTTGAGCTCAATTGCAGTTGAATAGGTAACAGTGTCACAGTTTATAAACACATGCTTAAAATTTTTTTTTAATTTTTTTTTTTGCCAGGCCACGTGACTGGCAGGATCTTAGTTCCCTCCACAGGGATTGAACCCAGCCCCTCAGCAGTAGAAGTGCAGAGTCCTAACCACTGGACCACCAGGAAATCCTCAATATTTGCTTTTATGCTTTTATTGTTTTTCTTTCTTCATCTTTTTTTTTTCTTTACCATCACATCACTCCTTTGTTTTTGGCAACCACATACTTCACCCATCTCCAACCTTTCTTCCTTCTGGTTTCTTTTTAAAAATTTAAAAAAAAATTATTATTTTGGTTGCACTGGGTTTTCATTGCTGCACTTGGCCTTCTCTAGTTGCAGGGAGCGGGGCCCACTCATTTTTGCAGAGTCCAGGTTCTAGGCACANCCTCAATATTTGCTTTTATGCTTTTATTGTTTTTCTTTCTTCGTCTTTTTTTTTTCTTTACCATCACATCACTCCTTTGTTTTTGGCAATCACATACTTCACCTATCTCCAACCTTTCTTCCTTCTGGTTTCTTTTTAAAAATTTAAAAAAAATATATTATTTTGGTTGCACTGGGTTTTCATTGCTGCACTTGGCCTTCTCTAGTTGCAGGGAGCGGGGCCCACTCTTTTTTGCGGAGTCCAGGTTCTAGGCACACAGGCTTTAGCAGTTACAGTACACGGGCTCAGTAGTGTGGCTCACGGGCTTTGTTGCTCGGCAACATGCGGGATCTTCCAGGACCAGGGTCCAACCCATGTGACCTGCGTTGGCAGGCAGTTGCCTCTCCTCTACCTCCAAGGAAGTCCTGTTTTTCTCTTTTTGAATTTAGGGACCAACACGTTTTCTTGGGCCTTGGCAAAGCTCGTGAGCACTAGGCCCAGGGCCTGCGGTGCTTATTATGGAGAACTGTCTGGGTGGAGGCTAGTAACGGTGATGTGTGCCCATGTGCCTGATCCGACCCCAGGCCTGAAGCCAGACCTGCGGAAGTTGGTCCCAACTCTGCTGCTAACTAATTAAGTGGGCNCTCCAAGGAAGTCCTGCTTTTCTCTTTTTGAATTTAGGGACCAACACGTTTTCTTGGGCCTTGGCAAAGCTCGTGAGCACTAGGCCCAGGGCCTGTGGTGCTTATTATGGAGAACTGTCTGGGTGGAGGCTAGTAACGGTGATGTGTGCGCATGTGCCTGATCCGACCCCAGGCCTGAAGCCAGACCTGCGGAAGTTGGTCCCAACTCTGCTGCTAACTAATTAAGTGGGCTTGGGCAAGTTGCCAGGCTCTCTGGGGCTCCATGTGGTCAGTCGTCAACTGGAGATAAGGACGCTTGCCCTTCTTCCCTGTGTACCTCCTGGAGGAGCATTCCTTCCAGCTGGCATTGCAATGAGGATTAACTGGAAGTTACTTTAGAGCCATGTAAACTCAATTTCTTTGGGATCCATTTAACAGGGCTACCCTGGTGGCTCAGACCATAAAGAATCTGCCTGCAAGGAAGGAGACCCGGTTTCGATCCCTGGGTGGGGAAGTTCCCCTGGAGAATGGAATGGCTACCCACTCCGGTGTTCTTGCCTGGAGAATTCCCATAGACAGAGGGGCCTGGTGGACTATAGTCCATGGGGTCGCAGAGTCTGCCGTGACTGAAGCGACTAAGCACAGCACAGCATAGGTGGAATCATGCAGTAATTTCCTTCGGTGACTGGCTTATTTCTCTTAGGATGAAGTTCATCCACATTGTGCAGAGGAGAGGATTTTCTGCCTTTTTAAAGGCGGAACAATATTCCACTGTGTGTTTATGCCCCATTGTCTTCATCCATTCACCTATTGATAGGCATTTGTGTTGCTTCTACTTTGAGTCTATTTTGAATTAGGCTGCAGTGAGCATGGGAGCCCAGATGTCTCTTTGAGATCCTATATTTCAGTTGCCTAATGTCCTCAGTTTCATCCATGTAGCATATTGCAGATTTTCCTTTGTTTTGAAGGCTGAATAATGTTCCACTGTATGTATAGATGACATTTTCCCTATCCATTCATCCATCAGTGGACACTTAGGTGGCTTCCATGTTTTAACTACTGTGAGTAATGCTGCTGTAAACATGGGGTCTCTTGGAGACCCTGAGTTCAGTTCTTTTTAGTATGTACCAAGAAGTGAAATTGCGAGGTCGGATGGTAATTCTATTTTCAACTTTTTGAGGAAGATTCCTCATTTCTTTGATGGCTCCAGAGTACTCATTGTGTGGATGTACTGTTTATTCTGCTTATTGATGGGCACTTGGCATTTTTTCCAGGCTTGGGCTGTTACAAATAAGGCTGCAATAAATAGCCTTGCCCCTGTGTCTTTTTGTATTGTTTGTGGTGAATCTTTAAGATAGATTCCTAGAAGTGGGGTCACAAGATCAAAGGGCCAATACCCAAGCAGGTATTGCCAAATTCCCTTTCAACGGGACGGTTCCATTCCCATAGCAAAGCGTGAGAATGTCTGTCTTCTCACAGCCTGGACAAGAGAGTGTTTTGTTAAACTTTTGGATTTTTGCCAATCTGATCAGCAAGAATTAGTTCCTTGGAACAATTTGCATTTCTTTTACTACAAGCTTGGTTGAGCATCTTTTTATGTAGTTTTGAAATATTTATTTGCTTTTCTTTTTCGGTAAACTATTTTTAGTGGATCTTTCTGGTTGGCATTTCAATTTATATTAGAAGCACTTTATATTTATTCTAAGAATGTTAACTCTTCTGTGATGCAGTTGTAAATCTTTTTTTTTTTAACCAGTCTGTCGTTTGTCTTTTAAGTTTTTGTTTATTTAAGTTAATTTGGGGACCATGACAAAAACTTTCAGTTAAATGAAACTTATTGATGTTTCCCTTTATTGCTTCTGGATGTTGAGTCAAAATTAGGAAAGATTTCCCTAGCCCAAGATTATAGAAGGATTTGTTCATGTTTCCCTTTAGTGCTTGGATGATTTCCTTTTGTTGTTGTTGTTGTTTTTTTAATGTGGACCATTTAAAAAGACTTCATTGAATTTTTTACAATATTGCTTCTGTTTCATGCTTTGATTTCTTGTCCCCGAGGCTTGGGGGATCTTAGCTCCCCGACCAAGGATCGAACCCTCGCACCTCTCCCCCACCATTGGAAGGCAAAGTCTTAACCAGTGGACCACCAGGGAAGTCCCAGGATGGTTTGCTTTGTTACACCCAATCTCCAGTTTCTTTGGAATGTATCCTGGAATACAGAATGAACGCCTCCAGGTGTTTCTGATTCCACAGGGCTCTCCAGTTATCCTGACACTAAGTGTTACATCAGCTAATCTTTCCCCACAATTTGTGATGCTGCCTTCTCTGGTGGCTCAGAGGGTAAGGAATCTGCCTGCAATGCAGAAGACCTGGGTTTAATCCCGGGGTTGGGAAGATCCCCTGGAGTAGGAAATGGCAACCCGCTCCAGTATTCTTGCCTGGAGAGTTCCATGGACGGAGGAGCCTGGTGGGCTACAGTCCGTGGGGTCATATGACTCCNGGGCTGTTACAAATAAGGCTGCAATAAATAGCCTTGCCCCTGTGTCTTTTTGTATTGTTTGTGGTGAATCTTTAAGATAGATTCCTAGAAGTGGGGTCACAAGATCAAAGGGCCAATACCCAAGCAGGTATTGCCAAATTCCCTTTCAACGGGACGGTTCCATTCCCATAGCAAAGCGTGAGAATGTCTGTCTTCTCACAGCCTGGACAAGAGAGTGTTTTGTTAAACTTTTGGATTTTTGCCAATCTGATCAGCAAGAATTAGTTCCTTGGAGCAATTTGCATTTCTTTTACTACAAGCTTGGTTGAGCATCTTTTTATGTAGTTTTGAAATATTTATTTGCTTTTCTTTTTCGGTAAACTATTTTTAGTGGATCTTTCTGGTTGGCATTTCAATTTATATTAGAAGCACTTTATATTTATTCTAAGAATGTTAACTCTTCTGTGATGCAGTTGTAAATCTTTTTTTTTTTAACCAGTCTGTCGTTTGTCTTTTAAGTTTTTGTTTATTTAAGTTAATTTGGGGACCATGACAAAAACTTTCAGTTAAATGAAACTTATTGATGTTTCCCTTTATTGCTTCTGGATGTTGAGTCAAAATTAGGAAAGATTTCCCTAGCCCAAGATTATAGAAGGATTTGTTCATGTTTCCCTTTAGTGCTTGGATGATTTCCTTTTGTTGTTGTTGTTGTTTTTTTAATGTGGACCATTTAAAAAGACTTCATTGAATTTTTTACAATATTGCTTCTGTTTCATGCTTTGATTTCTTGTCCCCGAGGCTTGGGGGATCTTAGCTCCCCGACCAAGGATCGAACCCTCGCACCTCTCCCCCACCATTGGAAGGCAAAGTCTTAACCAGTGGACCACCAGGGAAGTCCCAGGATGGTTTGCTTTGTTACACCCAATCTCCAGTTTCTTTGGAATGTATCCTGGAATACAGAAGGAACGCCTCCAGGTGTTTCTGATTCCACAGGGCTCTCCAGTTATCCTGACACTAAGTGTTACATCAGCTAATCTTTCCCCACAATTTGTGATGCTGCCTTCTCTGGTGGCTCAGAGGGTAAGGAATCTGCCTGCAATGCAGAAGACCTGGGTTTAATCCCGGGGTTGGGAAGATCCCCTGGAGTAGGAAATGGCAACCCGCTCCAGTATTCTTGCCTGGAGAGTTCCATGGACGGAGGAGCCTGGTGGGCTACAGTCCGTGGGGTCATATGACTCCTATGCTCAGTCCATACTGAGGGACTGAAAGTTTCAGTTCCTTTGTCCTGTATAAACTCTCCACAGGGCGTGGCGGCTGTTTCTGGATTTTGTACTCTGTTGTCCTAGGCACTCACTTCATCTCATTCAGCGCTGCTCAGGACCCCGCTCTCCAAGATCATCCCTGAGGACAGCCCCACCTGACCACAAGGCCCTTTCCTCCAGGCTCAGAGGTCAAGCTCTGCGAGGTCAAGCTCCCTTGGAGAGGGAGACTGTGGGAGCCAAATTCACACCCACCCAGACTCTGCAGATGAGGAGGTGTTTCTGGAGAATGACCTTCAAAAAGGAGGGCTCTCTACAAGTAGGAGCACCTGTTCTGTCCCCAGGAAAGGATCAGTTCAGTTCAGTTCAGTCGCTCAGTTGTATCCGACTCTTCACAACCCCATGGGGTGCAGCACACCAGGCTTCCCTGTCCATCACCAGCTTCCGGAGCCTACTCAAACTCATGTCTATTGCCTCAGCGATGCCATCCAACCATCTCATCCTCTGTCATCCCCTTCTCCTCCCGCCCTCAGTCTTTCCCAGCATCAGGGCCTTTTCCAATGAGACAGTTCTTCGCATCAGGTGGCCAAAGTATTGGAATTTCAGCTTCAGCATCAGTCCTTCCAATGAATATTCAGGACTGATTTCCTTTAGGGTTGACAGGTTGGATCTTCTTGCAAGGAGGAAGGGATGGTATGATGAAGAATTCTACCAGCGCTGGGGCAAGGGGAGAATCTAGTGCTTGGCTAATGATGGCTCTTGAAGGATCATTTCTTCCAAGAAAAGACAGAACAACCATTTCTCACCCACCCATCAATATTTACTTAAATTCTATTTCACAGCAAACATTATGCTTTGTGCTATGAGGAAAGAGAATCAATACACTGTTCTTTGGGGAGATAAGAACAGATGCTCTGAGAACTAAAAGCATCACGAAAGGAGACATGGGCAGGGCGACTTCCAGGTGCCCAGTGGTTAGGATTCAGCCTTCCAATACAAGGGGTGAGGGTTCGAATCCTAGTTGGGGAACTAAGATCCAACATTCCGCTGGACTTCAGCAGAATCAGGCTGTTCCTTCTTACAATTAAGTGACTTCAGATTGTTCCTTGAGCCCCAGGAAGTCACATCCATGTCATCTGAGTGTCCCCTGCCCTGACACCCACCCACTCCCACTGTCTCCATCTCTTTCACACTGAGTTCCGCTCCTTGTGTCCCCCGTGCTATGCTTTCTAGCCTGTTCTGTGTCATGGACCCTCCCTTGTGTCCCCCGTGCTATGCTTTCTAGCCTGTTCTGTGTCATGGACCCTCACCAGTTTCACTCTCCTGCCTGCCAGAGGGATGCCTGGGTAAAAGAACAGAGGACAGGCATCTCCCTGACATGGGGTCTGGGTTTCCCTTCATGTCACCCACGGTAGCTGGAGGAGAATGGTCCTTGAAGGACCCTAAAGAGAAACTGTCAGTAATGTACACGGAGTGATGAAGCCAGACAGACATCACCTAAGACTTGGGAGGGGTTCGAATGATTCTCCCGCCCCCTCCATGTAGTTATTATGATTATTTTCATAGAGCAAACCAAGCTGATGGGATCAGATCTCATGGTCCTGAAGTCTGGAGTTAATTCAAGGGCCGTTAGCTAAAGGGACAAGAGGGTGACACTGGGGTTCAAAGCTCCTAATCCCGTCTGCTCTCCTGCTGAGACCCCTGGGCATCTTCCTGACCATTAAGGAAAATAAATTGTCATGAGCCAAGCCAGTGACCAGGCAGCCCAGAGGTCAGTGGAGGAAAGAAGCTGACTTTGGGGCCTGGCTGACCTGTTAGGGAAGGCTTGGCAGGGAGCCTGCTCAGAGGTTAATCAGTACCTTGTCTGGCTCCACATCTCCTGGGAGAGGAGATGGAGGCCCCTGTTACTTTGGCTCTAAGAG
>SJYW01039129.1:42341-75596 GCA_006410735.1 Raphicerus campestris
TGAGTCCTCTGAAGTTCAGTGAGGAAACAGACTTAGGGTTTCATAAGGGTTATCACATTTATCATTACATCAGATGAACTGGAGACAGATGTTTTGGGGGGCAGGGAGCAGCCAGGGAAGATTTGTAGTGGGAACTGTGTTCCCTCGGTTAGATGATTGCAGAAATGGGGTATGGGACCTCCCTGGCGGTCCAGTGGTTAATAACCTGATCCCTGGTCGGGGAACCAAGATTCCACAGGTCAAAGGGCAACTGTTGTGTTTGAGCATGGGAAAAATTCCATGTGCTGCAACTAAGACCCAACACGACCAAAAAGAGATAAATAATATTTTTAGAAAAATGAAATGCAAAGGGATAAGAGCAGGTTGGCTGGAGGTTTGGGTGTGAAGTGTGGGTGTGTGGATGTGAAGGAGGCGTATCCACGGGGCCCCTAACCACCCCCCAATTCTCATAAGACTCCTGCAGTCAGGTCCCTACCTTCTGGTCTCCCTTCCTCCTCTCTTGTCCCCTAAAAATCCACTCTCTGCAGCCAAAGTGATTCTTTTATTTGTATTTATTTATTTATTTTTTCAAAGTGATTCTTTTAAAATGTAGTTCCAACTTGTCATAGCCCTGCTCCACTCTGTCCACTGGTTTTCAAATAAAATCCAAACTTGCCACCTAGCCTCAATGCCTGGTGTGAGACTCTGTGTAGCACCACCCTCCCTGGAGCCCCCTGACAGGTACCAGCCTGACAGTGGCACAGCTCAGCATCACTTGGACAGGGAGAGGAGACGCTGGAGTGGCAGAGCCCTCCAGCCCCAGAGGACCACAGGAATGTCATTTTCTTTGTGTAGCAGGCTTTCAAGGGCTCATTTGCTTGAGGAGATGCGATTTCCATTTTCCACATGCTGAATATAACACTAGGCAGTACTGGGGCTCCCCTGATGGCTCCGTGGCAAAGAATCTGCCTGCCAATGCAAGAGACACGAGTTCAATCCCTGATCCAGGAGGATGCCACATGCTGCGGAACGGCTAAGCCCACGTGCCACAACTGTTGAACCTGTGCCCTAGAGCCCAGGAGCTGCAACTACTGAGCCCATGTGCCCTAGAGCCTGCGCCCTGCAACAAGAGAAGTAACTTCAGTGAGAAGCCCAAGCACTGCAATTGGAGAAAAAACCTGGGCAGCAACGAAGACCGAGCACAGTCAAAAATAAAGAAATTAAATTACACACGCACACAAAGACTGGCATTATCCAGTGAGGGTAAAGATGTGTGAACCCTACAACCAGAAATTCCTGCAGAAATATTTATGTACATGTATGCGGATCTCAGAGGGCAGAGGGCCAAGAAGCTACAGCCCACTGCCCATCCTGCCCCCAGTCTGATTTTGTGCAGCTCATGAGCTAAGAGCTAAGAACTATTTTACAGTTTTTAGAATGACTTTTCCTTTTTTTTCATATTTTAAATTTTATTTCAAAATAAAGATGAATGTTTGACAAAGACCATTGTTGTTTAATCGCTAAGTCCTGTCCGATTCTGGGACACTGTGGACTATATAGCCTGCCAGGCTCCTCTGTCTATGGGATTCTCCAGGCAAGAATACTGGAGTGGGTTGCCATTTCTTTCTCCAAACAGAGACCATATTTGGCCACAAAATGTAAAATATTCCTTTACAGAAAAAAATGTGCCAACTTCTGATTATAGGAATGCTCACACAAGATTGTAATAGTAGAAAACCAGAAACATCTGAAATAGCCGTTATTTGTAGAATAGTATTCTGAGGTCCCCAACATTTTTGGCGCCAAAGACTAGTTTTGTGGAAGACAATTTTTCCACAGATGAGATGGGGGCTGTCTCTTATACACATCTCCTCTTGAGTCTCCCTCCCATCTCCCACCCCATCCCACCCTTCTAGGTTGTCACAGAGCACTGGGTTGAGCTCCCTGTGTCGCACAGCAAATTCCCACTGGCTATCTATTTTACATATGGTAATGTATATGTTTCCATGCTATACTCAATTTTGATTGTTTTTTATCTTGATGTGAATGGAATGTCTGTATTTTTTGTGTGTCCTATTTTATTTGCTCCCTAAGGTTTGTGATGCTGAGAGGGATTGAGGGTAGGAGGAAAAGGGGATGACAGAGGATGAGATGGGTGGATGGCATCACCGACTTGATAGACATGAATTTGAGTGAACTCTGGGAGTTGGTGATGGACAGGGAGGCCTGGCGTGCTGTGATTCATGGGGTCAAAAATACTTGGACAGGACTGAGCAACTGAACTGAACTAAAGGCTTGTGAGAATCATCCAGATTGTTATATGTGTGACCATTTCCACTGCTGAGTGATATTCCTTAAGTGAACAAACTAAAATATAACGACTTATTCTGGGGTCAGGGGGGAGGGGGCAGGTCCCCAACCTCCAGGATCTAATGCCTGATGATCTGATGTGGAGCTGATGTAATAATAATAGAAATAAAGCTCACACTAAATATATTGCTCTTGAATCATCCTGAAACCATCCCCCATCTCATCTGTGGAAAAATTGTCTTCCACAAAACTAGTCTTTGGCGCCAAAAATGTTGGGGACCTCAGAATACTATTCTACAAATAACGGCTATTTCAGATGTTTCTGGTTTTCTACTATTACAATCTTGTGTGAGCATTCCTATAATCAGAAGTTGGCACATTTTTTTCTGTAAAGGAATATTTTACATTTTGTGGCCAAATATGGTCTCTGTTTGGAGAAAGAAATGGCAACCCACTCCAGTATTCTTGCCTGGAGAATCCCATAGACAGAGGAGCCTGGCAGGCTATATAGTCCACAGTGTCCCAGAATCGGACAGGACTTAGCGATTAAACAACAATGGTCTTTGTCAAACATTCATCTTTATTTTGAAATAAAATTTAAAATATGAAAAAAAAGGAAAAGTCATTCTAAAAACTGTAAAATAGTTCTTAGCTCTTAGCTCATGAGCTGCACAAAATCAGACTGGGGGCAGGATGGGCAGTGGGCTGTAGCTTCTTGGCCCTCTGCCCTTTGAGATCCGCATACATGTACATAAATATTTCTGCAGGAATTTCTGGTTGTAGGGTTCACACATCTTTACCCTCACTGGATAATGCCAGTCTTTGTGTGCGTGTGTAATTTAATTTCTTTATTTTTGACTGTGCTCGGTCTTCGTTGCTGCCCAGGTTTTTTCTCCAATTGCAGTGCTTGGGCTTCTCACTGAAGTTACTTCTCTTGTTGCAGGGCGCAGGCTCTAGGGCACATGGGCTCAGTAGTTGCAGCTCCTGGGCTCTAGGGCACAGGTTCAACAGTTGTGGCACGTGGGCTTAGCCGTTCCGCGGCATGTGGCATCCTCCTGGATCAGGGATTGAACTCGTGTCTCTTGCATTGGCAGGCAGATTCTTTGCCACGGAGCCATCAGGGGAGCCCCAGTACTGCCTAGTGTTATATTCAGCATGTGGAAAATGGAAATCGCATCTCCTCAAGCAAATGAGCCCTTGAAAGCCTGCTACACAAAGAAAATGACATTCCTGTGGTCCTCTGGGGCTGGAGGGCTCTGCCACTCCAGCGTCTCCTCTCCCTGTCCAAGTGATGCTGAGCTGTGCCACTGTCAGGCTGGTACCTGTCAGGGGGCTCCAGGGAGGGTGGTGCTACACAGAGTCTCACACCAGGCATTGAGGCTAGGTGGCAAGTTTGGATTTTATTTGAAAACCAGTGGACAGAGTGGAGCAGGGCTATGACAAGTTGGAACTACATTTTAAAAGAATCACTTTGAAAAAATAAATAAATAAATACAAATAAAAGAATCACTTTGGCTGCAGAGAGTGGATTTTTAGGGGACAAGAGAGGAGGAAGGGAGACCAGAAGGTAGGGACCTGACTGCAGGAGTCTTATGAGAATTGGGGGGTGGTTAGGGGCCCCGTGGATACGCCTCCTTCACATCCACACACCCACACTTCACACCCAAACCTCCAGCCAACCTGCTCTTATCCCTTTGCATTTCATTTTTCTAAAAATATTATTTATCTCTTTTTGGTCGTGTTGGGTCTTAGTTGCAGCACATGGAATTTTTCCCATGCTCAAACACAACAGTTGCCCTTTGACCTGTGGAATCTTGGTTCCCCGACCAGGGATCAGGTTATTAACCACTGGACCGCCAGGGAGGTCCCATACCCCATTTCTGCAATCATCTAACCGAGGGAACACAGTTCCCACTACAAATCTTCCCTGGCTGCTCCCTGCCCCCCAAAACATCTGTCTCCAGTTCATCTGATGTAATGATAAATGTGATAACCCTTATGAAACCCTAAGTCTGTTTCCTCACTGAACTTCAGAGGACTCATGTTCAAATCTTTTTGCCCTTTTGCCCATGGCCAGCGAGAACACACAGAAACCAGAGTGGAGCTGAATCTGTTGTCTGGCACCCGCCTCCAGCAGCTGTGATCCTGACTGGGGTGATCAGGAAGCCAAGGACCCCAAGGATGAGCCCGCAGGCTGGGTCACCAGGAGAAAGACAGCTTGGTAAAGTGGCCAACCCAGACCTGGAGCCCACAAGGATGTGGGCTCCTTGAAATACTAAGAAAGTGTCTTCTGGAACCTCACTGTGCCAGAAGGAGCAAAGGTGGAGGTGCCCAGAGCCTCCCTCAAATGGAATCCCGGAGCAACCAACTGATTAGTTCCTTTTATCTCACCTACAACATCAGAGGTTGTTACAGCACCTCTGCCCCCCGGACATGACCCAAGGCACTGCTTGTATTCCGTGTGAGTTCTTGACTCCATTCCTGCCCGATCCACCAGAGAAGTTGTCACCCACAGAGAGAAATGAACTCACGCCAAAAGGTCAAATCATCCAATTAGTTGGCTGCTGGGACTGGGAAAAGGAAATGTAGAGGGGGGAGAAAAGGAAGTAGGAGGGGGAACTGGCCTGCCGGGGAGAGGGTGAGAAAATGGGGAAAGAATAAATACCTGGCTTTTTTTTTTTTCTGGTAAACGAATCAGGATATTGGTTGGTCTTTTCTGGTGGCTCAGCAGTAAAGAATAAGGGCAATGCAAGAGAAGCAGTTTGATTACCAGGTGAGGAAGATTCCTTGGAGAAGGAAATGGCAACCCACTCCAGTACTCTTGTCCATGGGGTTGCAAAAGAATCAGATACAACTTAGCGACTACACAACAACAAATTAGGATATTATTAATACTTACAATGGCGAAGCCTAAAGCAGGGAATGGCAACCCACTCCAGTATTCTTGCCTGGAGAATTCCATGGACAGAGGAACCTGAGGGGCTACAGTCCATGGGGTTGCAGTCGGACACTACTAAGCAATCAGCAAAGACAATAGTAAAGAATGTGTTTTATTAAAACACAGCGAACTTTTTCAAGGTGAGTTAGACCAGGACTATACACACTGTGTTCCGGAGGCAGGGGCTGATCCATGAACTGTGTGGCTGGTCCAAGAAGTAATAAGCACAGAAGGCAAGAGAAATCGTTAAGCAAGTTTTATAGCAATTTCACAGAGTAATTTTCTGACCGTTGAGTCTAATAATCAAAACAGGACTTGCGTTTTCTGGATTTATTTTCAAAATATCATATTCTTAGTGTAAGGGAGGCAATTTTTACCTCTGCCCTTTTAGGGTTTTTAGCTGGGCCTGAGGAGTAAATTGACATAAAACAGATTAACAGGAGAAAAACACACACCTTTATTTAAAACAAGTCTTATAGGACACAAGAGCCCTTGTAAGAAAATGCAGACTCAAAGAAAGTGATAAACCCTCAATGGTTTTTATAGCAGGCTGAACAAAGAGAGGCAATTGTAGAAAAGAAACCAAAGCATAAGGGAGGCTAACGGAAGATGAGAATTATTTCAGCAAGGTCTGTTTGTACAGAATTCGGGGTTCAACTTCCTGGCTTTGATAATAACAATATTACTTTTCTCCCAGTATAGGGAAGGCATCTTTCATCTAGGGGTTTTATCTCCTGCTTTTAGGGAGAAAAGAGAGAGAATCAGAATACCCTTCTTACACCTGCTTTGTTAAAAATGTATTTTTTAGCTTAAACGAATCTTTATGGCAAAGCCAATTTTTTGTGTGTGGTGGGAGGGGTTGCACTGGGCCTTTGTTGCTGCCTGCACGCTTTCTGCAGCTGTGGCGTGCAGAGGCTACTCTTCATTGCAGTTCACGGGCTTCTCATTGCAATGGCTTCTCTTGGTGCCAAGCACATGCTCTAGGTCTCAAGCTCAGGAGTTTCGTCGCAGGGACTTGGTTGTTCCCCAGCATGCAGAATCATTCTGGTTCAGGGACTGAACCCATGTCCCCTGCGTCGGCAGGCAAATTCTTATCCACTGTACCGCAAGGGATGTTCCAAAGCAGCATATTTTAGAATAGCATACCCTGCCACCCTTCCCTGGGAATTTTTAATGTATTTTACAGAAGTAGTCAATCCTAAAGGAAATCGACCCTGAATATCCCTTGGAAGGACTGATGCTGAAGCTGAAGCTCCAATACTTTGGCCACTTGATGCGAAGAGCCAACTCATTGGAAAAGACCCTGATGCTGGGAAAAATTGAACACAAATGGAGAAGGGGGCGACAGAGGATGAGATGGTTGGATGGCATGACTGACTCAATGGACATGAGTTTGAGCAAACTCTGGGAGATGGTGAAGGACAGGGAAGTTTGGCGTGCTACAGTCCATGGGGTCACAAAGAGGCGGACACAGTTGAGCCACTGAATTTCAACAACAACAGAATGAGTGATCTGCGACACACTGGCCATAACGAAAAACAACCCTCTCCTTCAGCCTAGAGGCTTTGAGCCACACTGAGCCCAACTAGGGGAGGCCCAGAGGGAAGAGGCTGGGCCTCAGCTGGTCCCATGGGGGACAGTGCAGAGAGGTTTCTTAGGATCCTTTGAAGAACCAAGAACTGAGCCCCCCTGGAGAGGGGGGCTGTTGATGCTCAAAGAAGAGGAATGACCAGAGCTAGACAGAAAAGCAGCCACAGCCGAGGATGCGCACTGTCACCAAAAAAGAGAAAGAGGATGGCTTGCCATGGGCAGTCAGAGAAATAGCGAGTTTCCTCTCCCTGGTTCCACCGTCAACACGAAAAGAATAAGCACAAGAAACAAGGACCTACTGTAGAGCACAGGGGACTATCTTCTATATCTGGTAATAGCCTATAATGGAAAAGAATAGATAGGTAGATATAGATATATAACTGAGTCACTTTGCTGTACATCTGAAACTAACACAGCCTTGTAAATCAACTATATTCCAATCAAGAAGAAGAAAACACAAGAGCGAAAGGGTGTGAGGAAGAAGACAACCCTCCTTGCTCACTTCCACCTACTCCCTCCAAGACCTAGCCATTGAGAGGAGATTTTTCAATGCTTTTTCAATGGCATTGAGAGGAGATTTGAGTTCACTGAGCCTGAAGTGCTTAAACATTGAAAATATTAGTAACCAAAACGTGACTCTTGGAGCAGGCTGACCCTGGAGCCACACACACCCAAGGGAGCAGCACACCACCTCCTGGGCCACACTCATGATCCCTGTGGGCATCACTGATGTTGAAGTCAACTCAAAAACCCTGGATTGTGCTGGGGACCTCCGCTACCTTACGCTTCCATCTTGATATTTGGGGCAGAATAAAACCAGATGATCTGCCTCTGAAAGAATCAAACTTGGGGAACTCTACACAGCCGCCTCTGGAGGGAAGGGAAGAAGCATGTCCCNCCTCCGCTACCTTACGCTTCCATCTTGATATTTGGGGCAGAATAAAACCAGATGATCTGCCTCTGAAAGAATCAAACTTGGGGAACTCTACACAGCCGCCTCTGGAGGGAGGG
This sequence comes from Raphicerus campestris, assembly GCA_006410735.1. Classification (NCBI taxonomy): domain Eukaryota; kingdom Metazoa; phylum Chordata; class Mammalia; order Artiodactyla; family Bovidae; genus Raphicerus; species Raphicerus campestris. Next base: position 50,170 of record SJYW01039129.1, read on the forward strand.
GAAGAAGCATGTCCCCCAAATCCAGCGGGGGAGATAGCACAGCACCCAACTGGCCAGACGACAGCGTGATCATGGCTCCAGGTAGAGGGTCACATGTGTGCAGATCAGCATATCCAGGATTTCAAGTTAATGGGATACATTACTGTGCAAAGAGAGGCCTCTTTGAAGGCTGTGCTGGGTCTAGAAAGCTGGTAGAAGTTTAACAGAGAGGGAGCGGTTTGTTTGTTTGGCTTTTTGGCTAGAGGACAAAGATTGCGGCAGCCTCAGACTGGCCAGCATTTCAGAGGGCTTCCTGGGTAACAAACATACACAAAGTGACTCAGGTCTGCGTCTCAGAGCCATGGACACCCAGGGGTGATAAAGCCAGACTCAAGGGCACCCTTGGTATGGCTCATAATTCCACGAATGGCAATAAGTCACATGGAATTATGACCATCAGCCCCGCAGGGTGATACCATCCCTGGCTGCAAACAGTGATGGACAAGCTGGAACCTCCAAACGCAGGACCAGGCAGTATTATCCTGACCTAAAAAGTGAGACAAGCTGGGTCCGGAACGTGAGGAGGGGTCTGCTCCCCAGCCTGGATCCTCTGTAGGTCTGTGTGACCTGCCCTGGGACACTTCCTGTCCCCACCACTGTGCACCCTAAATGTATACTCCAAGACAGGCACAGTGGAGAGTGAATGCGGGCTGTTTTGAGATTGAGCTGAGTTCTCATCCTCAGAAAAGGGTCACGTGGGGCAGAGTCGGGCAGCTCCCCAGAAAGTGGAACCATCAGGCCAGGCTTTCTAGAACACCCTCTTGCATCTTTCTGTTGATATGCAAAACTTCTCTTTTGGGGGCGGGGGTGGGGTGGGGTGGGAAATGGCTGGTTATTTTTCATTTTCAGACGGTCAAACATTCTCATTCTCACAGGGTCAAACCAAGGTTTAAGGATTACAGAGGAAAGAAAGCAAAGACTCTGCCAGCTCCCCCCAGCGCAGCCCTCAGGCAAGCCGTCCATGGACCCCACTACCCAGTGTCCTTGGTCATTCATTTAGTAGGTTCAAGTGTAAGGAACCGGGATGCTTGGGGTTGCAAACAGCACAGCCCCCACGCTCCAGAGAGCCTCTGCTCACTCAGCGCACGACTCCCTCCAGGCCAGCTCAGCTTCTTCCCTTGTCTCCCAAACCAGGCCAGAGGCCTGGGATCATTCTGAATCCCTCCTTCTCTTTTCTTTTCCATCACTACCCCCTTCCCCACCATCCAATCAATCACCAATTCTTATCCACCTTACCTTCTACAACTTCTCAAACCAAACTGTTGATAACTGATGAAGAGGAGGCCTGGCTATGTGGAGATTCCCGTGCTGCGTCTCACTTAAACTGCTTTTAGTTGAAGGAACTGCAAGACATGAGACCCAGCTAAGCATGCAGTCAGGCAGGCTTTACCCCAGATGGGGGTCAGGACCTGGGTTCTAGTCCCAGAACATGAGGCACTAGCCAGGCATGAGGATGAGCCATTTCCTATGTTCCTGGTCTGTCAGAAAGTAATACGTAAAAACACCACTAGCCCCTGGTCAGTGCTTCCACAGTTAAAGGGATTTGAAGTACATGGCAAAGAACCTGCCTGCAATGTGGGAGACCTGGGTTCGATCCTAGGTCGAAGATCCCCTGAAGAAGGGAATGGCTACCTACTCCAGTATTCTAGCCTGAAAATTCCATGGACTGTATAGTCCATGGGGTCGCAAAGAGTCAGACACAATTGAGCAACTTTCACTTTCACTTTCATCATTTTGTTTGAACCTCAAAGCAGACCTGTTTTTGTGCTGATAAATAAGGTCCTACTGTATAGCACAGAGAACTATACTCANTCTTCCCGACCCAGGGATCGAACCCAGGTCTCCTGCATTGCAGGCAGATGCTTTAACCTCTGAGCCACCAGGGAAGCCCCAGTGATCTGAGGACTTGCCTAAAAATCATGCAGCAGCTGCAGCTGCATCTCCACCATCTCTGACATCCTGCCTCTCAGTTTACACATACCGGTTCTATCCAATGTGCCTCGCTAGAATCCCTGGACAAGGACACGGCAATATTTCTGAATCTGTATATACCCAGTTTGGCTCCTATTTGGACTCTAAATCCAACATCAGTGTGGACAGATTCACCCTACAGTTAACTTCTCTTAAATTCTGGAGTCAGTCGCTCCCATAAGCCCAAGCTTTCAAAACAAACAGAAACGTCAAATTAAGAAGGTAGGGGTCAGGAGGTGGTGGCTAGATATTAACCAATGATGTACTCAGTCGTGTCTGACTCTGCAGCCCCATGGGCTGTAGCCCTCCAGGTTGCTCTGCTCATGGAATTTTCCAGGCAAGAATAGTGAAGTGGGGTGCCATTTCCTCCTCCAGGGGATCTTCCTGACCCAAGGATCGATCCTGCGGCTCTTGCATCTCCTACACTGGCAGGCAGATTCTTCATCACTAGTTCCACCTGGGAAGCCCATTAACCAGTGAGTTACTCTTCAAATGCCTGTTGACAGTTTGTCAAGTTTACAAACATGTATGTATCCCTATCTCTGTGCCAAGAAGCAGGCAAAATGTTGGAACAGTTTCAGAAGCATAAGGCAGGTTTTCTGCTCTTTGGAGATCTGGGGGTTCTCATGCAAATGAGGCAAGGCTTATGCAGCTCAGTTTTAAATTATCAGTAGAGATTTTTAAGTGATATGACCTTAAAGAAGTGATTCCTGGACTTCCCTGGGAGTCCAGTGGTTAAGAATCCGCTTGCCAATGCAGGGGACATGGGTTCGCTCCCTGGCTTGGGAAGATTCCACATGCCTCAGAGCAGCTAAGCCCACGTGCTGCAACTACTAATCCTGAAGCTCCTGCTCTGACACATGGGAAGCCACCACAATGAGAAACCTGGGCACCGCGACTGGAGAAATCCTGAGAGCAACAAATAAATTTTTTTTTTAAAGGAAACCTATTTTTTTTTTTTTTTAAGTGCTAAAAAGAAGAAAGGAAGTGATTGCTGTGAGCTAGATGTTGGGGACTAACTGACCCTGGAATTTCTTTCCTGCTCTGCCTCTCTGAAGCTTTATGAGATAAGGAAAGCTTTATTGCAGAAGACTAAATAATAGAACCTTCTCCTAGGTCATGGNACGTGCTGCAACTACTAATCCTGAAGCTCCTGCTCTGACACATGGGAAGCCACCACAATGAGAAACCTGGACACCGCGACTGGAGAAATCCTGAGAGCAACAAATAAATTTTTTTTAAAAAGGAAACCTAATTTTTTTTTTAAATGCTAAAAAGAAGAAAGGAAGTGATTGCTGTGAGCTAGATGTTGGGGACTAACTGACCCTGGAATTTCTTTCCTACTCTGCCTCTCTGAAGCTTTATGAGATAAGGAAAGCTTTATTGCAGAAGACTAAATAATAGAACCTTCTCCTAGGTCATGGTAGGCAGCCTCTAAGCTAGCCCTGGTGATCCTTGTCTCCTGTTATTCGCGCCCTTGCATGGTCCCCTCCATGCTGAGTAGGGTTGATTTGTGTAGCCAGTTGGATGCTGTGGACAGGATACATTGAGANGGTAGGCGGCCTCTAAGCTAGCCCTGGTGATCCTTGTCTCCTGTTATTCGCGCCCTTGCATGGTCCCCTCCATGCTGAGTAGGGTTGATTTGTGTAGCCAGTTGGATGCTGTGGACAGGATACATTGAGACTTCTGAGCTAGGTGGTAAAAGGCGCTGAAGCTTCTTCCTTGTTCTCTCTTGAACTGCTTGTCCTGTGGAAAGTCAGCTGCCGAGTGGTAAACACACTCAGGCAGCCCTATGGGGAGATCCTTGAGAGAAGCTGTGACTTCCTACTAACAGTCAGCACTGACTCAACATCCACGTGAGTATCGCAGGGTGGGAGCAGGTCCTCTGGCCCTAATCAACTTCAGATCAGCTGCATCACGTCTGACATCATGACCACAGCCTCGTGGGAGACTTGGGGCCAGATCTACCCAGACACACTGTTCTTGAATTCCTGACCCACAGAAACAATGTGAGATAATAAATATGTGTCCTTTTTTTTTTTTTTTAAGTTACTAAGCTTTGGTGTCATTTGTTTTGCAGCAATAGATAACGTGTACAATGGTTTTCTTATAGATAATCACCAGTCTAATAACAAGAAAACCATTCTAATTGCTCAAAAGCCTTTAATGATTGTTATTACTCCCACAAACTCTGGAAGAGGCAGATGGTGAAAGGGAAGTCTTAGAAAAGGTGAACTATTTCTTCAATTCAGAGGGATAGATGACAGGGATAAAAAGATATTTCAGATTTCAATGCACAGAACAGTACTTGCACTCTCAAGTTATAGCTATTTTAAAAACACTCTTGGGGACTTCTCTGCTAACACCCCATGTTCCCAGTGCAGAGGACCTGGGTTCAATTCCTGGCCAGGAAACTAATATCCTGCATGCCACAACCAAGAGTTTTCACACCACAGCTAAAAGTTCCCATGTAAATAAGACCTGGCACTGCCAAATAAATAAATATTTTTAAAAATGAAAACAGTCTGGCAACTCATTTAAGCCTTACAACATTAGGTTTATAGATACATACACGGTAGATGTGTGATTTAGAAAAAAGTTTTGCAGCTTCCTAAAGTACTAAAAATATGCTAGCTAGTACAGCTCAGAGGTTAAAGTGTCTGCCTGCAATGCAGGAGACCTAGGTTCGATCCCTGGGTTGGGAAGATCCCCTGGAGAAGGAAACGGCAACCCACTCCAGTATTCTTGCCCGGAGAATCCCATGGACGGAGGAGCCTGGTGGGCTACAGTCCACGGGGTCGCACAGAGTCGGACACGACTGAGCGACTTCACTCACTCACTCCTGTCATTACTGATCTGTGTTTCCCACTTTAATAAATGGTCACCGTTTATTCCTAGAGAAAGCATCAATTTGTGGGCAAATTCATGTTTGATAGTCTTTTCCCATTCCACACACAGAAAAGGAGGGGAGATTTAAAATATTCAAAAAGAAAACAGAACCAAAACAAACAAACAAACAAAAAGATAGTTTCTTAGGAGGAAAAGGGGACGACAGAGGATGAGATGGCTGGATGGCATCACCCACTCGATGGACGTGAGTTTGAGTGAACTCCGGGAGTTGATGATGGACAGGGAGGCCTGGTGTGCTGTGATTCATAGGGTCGCAAAGAGATGGACACAACTGAGTGACTGAACTGAACTGAACTGATGGCAATTGTAACAAACACTGAGAACTGAGGGACTTCCATGATGGTCCAGTGGTTACGACTTGGCACTTTCATTGCAGAGGGCCCAGGTTCAATCCTTGGTCAGGGAACCAAGATCCTGCAAGCTGTGCAGCACATTCAAAAAATAAACTATAAATTAAAAAAACATTTTTTAAAAGAAGACGTGGTACATATACACAATAGAATATTACACAGCCATCAAAAGGCCAAAAAATAGGTTTCACTGAGCTCAAAATCAAGGTGTCAACAGGCCTGAGTTTATTCTGAAGAGTCAAGGGGAAATCTGTTTCACACAGCTGGGGCTGAGTTCAGGATCTTGGCATGGGGAGATTATCTAGGATTCTGCAAATGAGTTGATGTGATCACAAGAGTCCTTATAAGGGAAAGGGGGAGACAGGTGACTCAGAGGAAATGCTACAGGCTGCTTGCATCCCTTGGCTCACGGCCCCTTCCTTCCTCTTTTTTCAAAGCCAGCAGTGTAGCATCTTCAAACCTCTTTCTTTCTGTGACATCTGCTGTTTCCCTTGTCAAGATCCTGAACTCAGTCCCACCTGTAAATCCCTTTTTGCCATGTAAAATAACATATTCACAGGTTCCTGGAATTAGAATGTAGACAGCTCTATGGGCCATTATTCTGCGTGGCAGGGGGTGGGAGTGGGGTGTGCTTAGAACCACAGATGAGAAGCAGGATGAAAATGCACTATGGTGAGTGGGCTGCAGAGCTCCAGGCTCAGACATTGAGTGAAAGCCCCAGATTCATTCCTGGGGGATCATGGGAACTAAAAGTCTCAAATTAGATGGGGGATGGAGCTGGACCCCTGCCCAAAGTTGTGGGCTGAAACAGGCCAGGCTAGGGGGTGCTGAACTAAATTGCTGCTGAAACTTGCCTGGGCTAAGGTGTATAACAGGCTGCAAGTCCAGAGACTCTCTTGCAGCCCAGGGAGTGAGCCAGGCTGCCTGCTGGCTTCATGCCTGGATCTGTGTCCTTCTATATCACTCAGTGGGGCAGCTCAACCATCATAATGAGAGCTAGTTCTGAGCTAGAGCCTTGAGGATGGTAGGAAGGCAAATGCAAAAGCATAAGACCTAGAGGGTGGAAGGAAAGAGACAGGAGAACCATACAAACCCTGAACATGGCCCATAAACCAACATTATGAAACCCTGAAAAGATGTAATACTACGGCAGTCAATAAACTCAGAGAATAGAATATGAGTTTTAGATGAGATTAGTCAATAAAATAATCTGACAAAGCCTTTAAACTGAGCCTGTTTTGTTTTCCCTTTTTAAAATTATGTTTATTATCATTGTTTACCAATGGGGAGATGCAGGCTCTTTACACCAGCAGCTGTAGGGGTAAGGGGAATGCACAGTTAGTTTGCAATCTGTATAAGATAGACAACTTAGGCAAAAATAAGACTCTCNATAGAATATGAGTTTTAGATGAGATTAGTCAATAAAATAATCTAACAAAGACTTTAAACTGAGCCTGTTTTGTTTTCTCTTTTTAAAATTATGTTTATTATCATTGTTTACCAATGGAAAGATGCAGGCTCTTTACACCAGCAGCTGTAGGGGTAAGGGGAATGCACAGTTAGTTTGCAATCTGTATAGGATAGACAACTTAGGCAAAAATAAGACTCTCCAAGACAAAGGACAGTGGTGGGCTTCAATACACGTTGAGCATGCCCCATTTGCCCAAAGGTAGACAAAATGGTTCCAGGGGAGTCCCAGGATGCTGAGGTCCTATTTGAATTTGAGAGAAGGTTACCAACACTACAGTCTGGACTTTGTTAGGAAAATGGGGGTGTCCTTACCGTGGAGGCCACTGTCAGGAAGATCTTGCTGGAATGTCAAGGTCCAAGCTCGAAAAGGTGGTTCCTTTGTCAAGTGTATAAACATGATTTGAGACGCCATGTCACCCACAGAGAGAATCCAGATGTGTCTGGTACAAATTTCATCTGGAAAACAGGACAAAATTTTGTCTTTGAAAGTCAGAGGGATGTGAAATGTTCAACCCTTCTCTACAGTCCCACTTTACAGTTTATTCACAGCTTATTAGTTTTTCCGTAGTAAAGTTTCTCAGATCAAAAGTTCTGTTCTATCCTCTTTCAGGGCATTCCGAAGACTCAGATGCTCTAGTCCACTGCGGCCCCAGGGAATGGTCCCATGAATTCTCAACTATGAGTTTATAGTTGGCAGAGAGGCAGAGAAACTGCCTCGTTTGAAGACATCAAATCTTTTAAACAGGAAGATCCTCTTTTTACTCAGCAAGGATTTCTTTTTAAAATAGGTTAGAAGTGTACTTTATTCAGAAAGAAACACACTCCACAGAGTGCAGGCCATCCCAGAGGGCGCGTGTGGCCTCTTGGCAAGGATTTTAATGAGCATCTACTCTGTACAAATCTTTGGCCGTATTGCATCAGATTTCATAAAGCAGTACTTTTCCAGGACCTTTGAGGTTAAACTGTAGGTCTGAAGTGACATTTTGTAGGGGCCNCAGAAGAAGAGGAAGAACCAGAAAAAAGTGAGTAGAAGAAGATGTTGAGAAGAAGAAGTTGAAAAGAAGAAGGTGAGAAGAAGAAGTAGACGAAGAAGAAGAAAAAAAAGAAGAAGCAGAAGAGGAGAAAAAGAAGAAGAATGAGAACAAGAAGAAGAGGAAGAAGAAGGTGGGAAGAAGAAGATGAGGAAGGAGAAGAAGAATAAGAAATAGAAGAAGAAGAATAATAATAAGAAGAAGGTGAGAAGAAGAAGTTGAAGAAGGTGAGAATAAAAAGAAGAAGGTGAGAAGAGAAGAAGAAAAAGAAGAAAAGTAAGAACAAGAAGTATGTGANTGTTGTGTCAGTTTCAGGTGCGCAGCAAAGTGATTCAGTTTTGCATAAACATATATCCACTCTTTTTCAGGTTCTTTTCCCACTTAGATTATTGTGGCATATGGAGTCGAGGTCCCGCACTACACAGCAGGTCCTTGTTGATTATCTATTTTATACCTAGTCCTATGTATATGTTAATTCCTAATATATCCCTCCTTCTACCTTTCCCCTTTGGTAACTGTAAGTTTGTTTTCTGTGTCCATGTGTCTGTTTCTGTTTTGTAAATAAATTCATTTGTATCTTTTTTCAAATTTATTTTTGGCCACACTGGGTCTCGTATCTTTTTTTTTTTTTTGGCCACGTTGGGTCTCATATCTTTTTTTAAATTATTATTATTTCTTTTTGGCCACGCTGGGTCTCATATCTTAAAAAAATTTTTTTTTTGGCCATGCTGGGTCTCCGTTGCTGTGTGTGGGCTTTCTCTGGCTGCAGCGCTTCGGGATCTAGAGTGTGGCCCCAGTAGTGGTGGCACCTGGGCTCAGTTGCCCTGAGGCCTGTGGAGTCCTCCTGCACCAAGGATCAAACCCATGTCCCCTTCACTGGCAGGCGAATTCTCAAACAGTGGCCCACCAGGGAAGTCCCCATTTGCATCATTATTTTTAGATTCCTATGATATTTGTCTTTCTCTGTCTGACTTGCTAGTCTTTCGTTTTAAAATAGTGTTTCATCTATTTATTGTCCTAGCTGTTTAGTCACTGAGTCATGTCCGACTCTCTGCGACCCCATGTAACTGCAGCATGCCAGGCTCCTCTGTCCTTCACTATCTCATGGAATTTGCACAAATTTGTGTCCACTGATTTGGTGACGCTATGTAACCTATTTATAATTGTTAACCTAGCTAACCTATATCTAATTTAAAATAGAATATGTGATAATTACTACTACAAAGTTTAGCCCTCTGACTCCCACACGCTATGGAATGCTGCCCCTTTGAACATGTACTGCTAATCTCTAAATGGTTATCAATGGGAAACATCCTTCTACTTGGTTCTGCCTGAAGGATTTAACCAGGATGTCCCCAAAACAAAAGATGCAAACAAAAGAATATGGAAAAGTGTTCAACTTTACTGATAATAGAAGAAACATGTATTAAATACAAGCTCTTATTTTAATTCAGTTAGTGAAGATTTTGAGTATAACAATGACTAACATAGGCAAGGGCCTGGCAGAATGAATCCTTCCAGGAGTTTCTAGTCAGTAACAACAACAATAAAAACTGTATTGTTCTCAAACTCAACAAGGAAATATTAGCTGACATGTGCCACTCACAGGAAGCAATTTCATAGGCAGTAAAAGTGAGACTCGTGGAGTGGTGACATGGTAAAATACACACCCACACAAGTGACGGAAGAATATGAGGTGGTTAGGAACGGTTTTTCCAGGAGTCATGTATGGATGTGAGAGTTGGACTATAAAGAAAGCTGAGCACCGAAGAGTTGATGCTTTTGAACTATGGTGTTGGAGAAGACTCTTGAGAGTCCCTTGGACTGCAAGGAGATCAAACTAGCCAATCCTAAAGGAGATCAGTCCTGAATATTCGTTGGAAGGACTGATGCTGAAGCTGAAACTCCAATACTTTGGCCACCTGACGCAAAAAACTGACTCATTTGAAAAGACCCTGATGCTGGGAAAGATTGAAGGCAGGAGGAGAAGGGGAACAGAGGATGAGATGGATGGATGGCATCACTGACTCAATGGACATGACTTTGAGCAAGCTCTAGGAGCTGGTGATGGACAGGGAAGCCTGGTGTGCTTCAGTACATGGGGTCGCAAAGAGGTGGACACGACTGAGCAACTGAACTGAACTGAAGGATGCCATGGTTACAGTTGTGCCTAAAAAAATACCCAGAAGGAGTCATAGGAAGAAATACAGTGTGATGAGGCGGTGAGATTAGTGATCACTTTCTATTTCTGTTTGTCTCAAAGTTCCTATAATGAATGTGCCCTATTTGTAAATATTTTCTTTTACTTTATAGTTTATCTTAAAAATTTTATTTTAATTATGTAAAAACCTGGTGGTCAGACATCAGAGCTCTCAGTCCCCAGTTCATATGTGAGTGGAAAAAAAAAAAAAAATCACAGCTCTCAAGGTGACTCATGTTGCAGGAATAGTAGAATGACTATACCATTCTCCTGAAAGATTCTAGAACATTCCTAACAGCCTTCCTGGTGAAAAAGGTTTTGTGAGTAATATGCACTTATCTTTGGGAAAATATGTACTAGCGAACCAGAACTTCTTAGTATAGCAGAAACTTTATAATCCTTAAAGTTTTTTCTTTTTTAAAAAAAATNCCATTCTCCTGAAAGATTCTAGAACATTCCTAACAGCCTACCTGGTGAAAAAGGTTTTGTGAGTAATATGCACTTATCTTTGGGAAAATATGTACTAACGAACCAGAACTTCTTAGTATAGCAGAAACTTTATAATCCTTAAAGTTTTTTCTTTTTTAAGAATAATTCATTCATTTGGCTGCATCAGGTCTTAGCTGGGATCCTTCCTGGTGCAGGCCTAGTGGCTCCGCAGCATGTGGGATCTTAAGCTTCCTGACCAGGGATTGAACTCATGTCCCCTGTGTGCGATGCGGATGCTTAACCACGGGATCACCAGGAAAGTTCCAACAGTAGTTTGTTTGTTTCCTTATTTCACTCTCTCTCCCTGGTTCAACTTTTCTGAGGAAATGAGATTTTCAGGCATAACTTCAAGTTCTGGAGAGACGTCATGGCACAAACCCCTTTCCCTTCAGGTGGTCATGGTTTCCTGTTCCCTGTAGGTAGAAATTCCCTGGGCTCCTACTTTATTCAAGAGTACACACAGTGCCTAGGGAGTGCCCTGAATGCCCCTACTCTCTGGGAAGAGTCCTAGATTCACTTTTATTTGGCTCTTTGTAAAAAAGAGGTACAGTCTACAAGCGGGAGCAAAATGGGTCATTACTGATAAAACAGAATATAGGTACAGTCTTATGACCGAAAGGTGTTGGGAATCATATTCTGACTTGTATATACCCGGTAAATCTCACAAGAGGATGAAGTTTGTTTTTTTCTTTTTTTAAGTATGTCTTTTTTTCAGACAATATAAGAGACAATAAAGTGAAGACTGCCAATTGCTGTCAGGAACATGTTGCTTGTTAAAATTNAGGTACAGTCTACAAGCGGGAGCAAAATGGGTCATTACTGATAAAACAGAATATAGGTACAGTCTTATGACCGAAAGGTGCTGGGAATCATATTCTGACTTGTATATACCCAGTAAATCTCACAAGAGGATGAAGTTTGTTTTTTTCTTTTTTTAAGTATGTCTTTTTTTCAGACAATATAAGAGACAAAGTGAAGACTGCCAATTGCTGTCAGGAACATGTTGCTTGTTAAAACTGGAATCTTGGGACTTCCTTGGGGAGTCCAGTGGCTAAAAAGATCCCACATGCCACAGTTAAGACCTGGTGCAGCTAAATCAATAAATGAATAAATATGTTAAAAAGAGAAAAAGCTAGAGGGACGTCCCTGGTGGTCTGGTGGTTAAGACTCAGTGCAGGGGTCATAGGTCCCCTCCCTGGTGAGGGAACTAAGACCCCACATACCATGTAATGCAGTAAAACAAACCAAAAAAAGCTGGAATCTTGTTTAAAGAGAAGAAAAGAAAAGCCAGCATTATCTGAGTGACTATTGCTAATAGTCATACAGTGTCCTTTAAAACTGTACACAAGGATTAGTCCCTTTGCCAAAGAGCTACTGAGTAAATAAAAACAGGAATTCCAGGGTCTTGGTTTCTCCTGGGGATGATTTTTATGTTTTTCAGTCACTCAGTCATGTCCGACTCTCTGCTACCCCATGGACTGCAATACACCAGGCTTCCCTGTCCTTCAACTATGTCCCAGAGTTTGCTCAAACTCATGTCCTTTGAGTCAGTGATGCGATCCAATTATATTATCCTTTGTCACCTCCTTCTCCTCCTGCCCTCAATCTTTCCCAGCATCAGAATCTTTTCCAGTGAATCAGCTCTTTGCATCATNGTGAGATTAGTGATCACTTTCTATTTCTGTTTGTCTCAAAGTTCCTATAATGAATGTGCCCTATTTGTAAATATTTTCTTTTACTTTATAGTTTATCTTAAAAATTTTATTTTAATTATGTAAAAACCTGGTGGTCAGACATCAGAGCTCTCAGTCCCCAGTTCATATGTGAGTGGAAAAAAAAAAATCACAGCTCTCAAGGTGACTCAGGTTGTAGGAATAGTAGAATGACTATACCATTCTCCTGAAAGATTCTAGAACATTCCTAACAGCCTACCTGGTGAAAAAGGTTTTGTGAGTAATATGCACTTATCTTTGGGAAAATATGTACTAACGAACCAGAACTTCTTAGTATAGCAGAAACTTTATAATCCTTAAAGTTTTTTCTTTTTTAAAAATAATTCATTCATTTGGCTGCATCAGGTCTTAGCTGGGATCCTTCCTGGTGCAGGCCTAGTGGCTCCGCAGCATGTGGGATCTTAAGCTTCCTGACCAGGGATTGAACTCATGTCCCCTGTGTGCGATGCGGATGCTTAACCACGGGATCACCAGGAAGGTTCCAACAGTAGTTTGTTTGTTTCCTTATTTCACTCTCTCTCCCTGGTTCAACTTTTCTGAGGAAATGAGATTTTCAGGCATAACTTCAAGTTCTGGAGAGACGTCATGGCACAAACCCCTTTCCCTTCAGGTGGTCATGGTTTCCTGTTCCCTGTAGGTAGAAATTCCCTGGGCTCCTACTTTATTCAAGAGTACACACAGTGCCTAGGGAGTGCCCTGAATGCCCCTACTCTCTGGGAAGAGTCCTAGATTCACTTTTATTTGGCTCTTTGAAAAAAAGAGGTACAGTCTACAAGCGGGAGCAAAATGGGTCATTACTGATAAAACAGAATATAGGTACAGTCTTATGACCGAAAGGTGCTGGGAATCATATTCTGACTTGTATATACCCAGTAAATCTCACAAGAGGATGAAGTTTGTTTTTTTCTTTTTTTAAGTATGTCTTTTTTTCAGACAATATAAGAGACAAAGTGAAGACTGCCAATTGCTGTCAGGAACATGTTGCTTGTTAAAACTGGAATCTTGGGACTTCCTTGGGGAGTCCAGTGGCTAAAAAGATCCCACATGCCACAGTTAAGACCTGGTGCAGCTAAATCAATAAATGAATAAATATGTTAAAAAGAGAAAAAGCTGGAGGGACGTCCGTGGTGGTCTGGTGGTTAAGACTCAGTGCAGGGGTCATAGGTCCCCTCCCTGGTGAGGGAACTAAGACCCCACATACCATGTAGTGCAGTAAAACAAGCCAAAAAAAGCTGGAATCTTGTTTAAAGAGAAGAAAAGAAAAGCCAGCATTATCTGAGTGACTATTGCTAATAGTCATACAGTGTCCTTTAAAACTGTACACAAGGATTAGTCCCTTTGCCAAAGAGCTACTGAGTAAATAAAAACAGGAATTCCAGGGTCTTGGTTTCTCCTGGGGATGATTTTTATGTTTTTCAGTCACTCAGTCATGTCCGACTCTTTGCTACCCCATGGACTGCAATACACCAGGCTTCCCTGTCCTTCAACTATGTCCCAGAGTTTGCTCAAACTCATGTCCTTTGAGTCAGTGATGCGATCCAATTATATTATCCTTTGTCACCTCCTTCTCCTCCTGCCCTCAATCTTTCCCAGCATCAGAATCTTTTCCAGTGAATCAGCTCTTTGCATCATGTGGCCAAGGTATTGGAGCTTCAGTTTCAGCATCAGTTCTTCCAACGAATACTCAGGGTTTATGATTACCTCTCCCTTAACTGTGCTCTCTGCATTTGCTGGTTCTGAGCACACTGACTCACGAGCCCACACAGCAGCTGCCTACACCATCCTGTAGGATTTAACCTACCTCTTACTGGTCCAGCAGGTTAACATTCACAGAAGGAAAATTTTTCTCTCTTTCCCACCCCCATTTGACTCCTAAGCCTCCAGAATGTTTTATCATCTAGAAATCCAAGTTACAAATCTTCTCCTGGGAAGTTCTTTGCAAGTTCAACTTTAGAAGACCTACTTTCCCACTCTCACTATTTTCTCTAGCAGTTCCTAAATGTGTTCAGCCTCCAGCATCTCTTGAGGGGAGCCAGTCACAGGCAGAAGAGTTCTTTTGTAGAGGAAATTCGGTCACATTGTCTAGTTCCTTAAGGCAGTGGTTTCCAAGGCTGATGTGTAGGCTGGGTTTGGTGAGTGACAAGGATTCTACTGATTTGGGCAAAATGATAAAAATAAGAACAAGGCAAGTGTTTTTCAAAAAGGAATTTATCTAGCTGTGATGGATTCTGAGATTGCATACTCTTTTATTTTTTGAGTTAAAATGTCTTTTATAATAGTGAAGTGAAGTGAAGTCGCTCAGTCGTGTCCTCGACTCTTTGCGACCCCATGGACTGTAGCCTACCAGGCCCCTCAGTCCACAGAATTTTCCAGGCAAGAGTACTGGAGTGGGTTGCCATTTCCTTCTCCAATTATAATAGTGGGGTCATAATAAGTGATAGATTTTTTTAAAAGACATGCATATTTGCTCAGTAAAATCAATATAATGTACATTTTTTGTTAATTTACAATTTTGTGAAATCCAAAAGTCCAGAGAACAATTGCTCTTATGGATTTCATCAGAGATTTAATATGAGATAATAGTATTTAATGAGACTTAATAGCATTTCATTCCAATGAGGAAAGTTCTGAATAATCTGTCTTTGTACAGTCAAAAAGTCAACCTACTTGGAAGCAAGCACGGTGTCCTTCAGTAGATGAATAGATAAATAATAGATAAAGTCCATTTTCTGCAGTCCAACAGAAAATGGAATATTGTTCAGGACTAAAAAGAAATGAGCTATCGGGGCATGAAAAGACATGCAGGAAACTTAAAGGCATATTATGAGCTGAAGGAAGCCAACCTGAAAAGTCTGTGTATTCTGGGATTCCAACTATATGACGTTCTGGTAAAGGCAAAACTTTGAAGATGATAAAAATAATCATGGTTGTCAGGGGTTGTAGGCAGGGGTAATGACTAGGCAAAGCACGAGGATTCTTAGTATGCATTTGATATGTGTCATTTTGATACATATCATTACAATTTTAGCTAAACCCCACAGCACCAAGAGCGAACCCTAATGTCTAAGCTAAAGACTTCTAACTTAGAAGTCTATAGACTTCTTTTTTTTTTTCTATAGACTTTTTAAAAAATATAGAATACCACTTCTGGTGATAATGATGTGTCAGTGTAAGTTCATTAATTATAAGTGGATCATTTGATCAGGGATATTAATAACTGGGAAGGCTAAGCATGTGGAGGGGCAGAAGGTATATGGGAAATCTCTCTATTTTTCACTCAAGTTTGTTCTGAACCTAAAAATTCACTTAAGAATAAAGTCTTTTTTAAAAAAAGTCAACCTCCCAAGCAAAATTAATGATTAGTTAGAGCCGCCGTGGGGGAGCAGAGATCTCTGGCCAAGACCAGAACATCAGTTTCTTAAGCCTAAATCTTTAGATCTTCAGCGATCACCTCTCATATAGCTGAGAAAGTTGATATGGATGCTTTCTAGTCCTGGGCCTACCACTAACTTGACATATAACCTTGAACTAGCCACTTACCAGTCTGGTCCATTTCTTCAGGCTGCAAAGAGCCCTTTCCAGATCTGAAATTCTGTAACTTAATAAGTTAATGATCTGCAAGTTCAACATATTAAGAAAAACAGAGGGTTCCTCCTGGCTAAGGGGTCAACGCTGGAGAAATTCTCACTAATTACAGAAAGCAGCAATATACTCAGTGAAACTAAAAACTGGAAACACAATTTTTCTTATTGCCCTAAATGGTCATGACTTGTAAGTTGTTATTCTAGAGTGGTTTGGTATTGAGAGAAAACCTAAGAAGATATTCCTACCCCATCCCCTCCCCTCTCCCCATTCACTGACTTCTAGTAAGTGAGAAATCCCATGGACAGAGGGTCCTCTCAGGTTGCACTCCATGGGGTCACAAAGGGTCAGACGTGCATGCATGTTAAGGCGCTCAGTTGTGTCCAACTCTTTGCAACCCCATGGACTGTAGCCTGCCAGGCTCCTCTGTCCATGGGATTCTCCAGGCAAGAATACTGCAGTGGGTTGCCATGCCCTCCTTCAGGGGATCTTCCCGACTCAAGGACGGAACCTGTATCTTCTGTGTCTCCTGCATTTCAGGCGGATTCTTTGCCGCTGAGCCACCTGGTAATCCTGAAGAGTCAGACAGGATTTAGGACAGGATTTGTTTTAAAACAAAATAAGTGAGGCGTTGTTCTCAAAGGGCAGTGGATACAAATGCAGTCACTGCCTCTTACTGGACACACAGCGTGGGGCTTATCTCTAGATTCAGAGATTTCAACTCAATTGCCCAGCAGCTGCAAGAATCGTTAAGGCTGGAGGGGCCTTAAACAGCTGGCTGTTTCACTTCCTTTACTTTGCGATGGGGATGTTGATACTTGAAGTCACATGGTGGGGCCCAGGGTTTTTTGTCTCAAGTCCAGGGACCATCCCCCTGCATCACATGACAGCTTCATAGGACTGCACAAACTCTGCCTATTTCTGTAAANGAGCCAGTGTGGAGCCCTTGGGAGGGGCTGCTGGGTGGAGGCATTAACCCCCCGAACTGGCAGGGTGCACAGTTGGCCACACTTCACTGGGCAAAGAAGTGGTCTCTGAAGTGGTCAGGTGGGGCCAGGGTCACTGCCCCGGGTTTCTGCAGGGCCCAGCTTTACAGGCCAGGCTCCTCCCCAGCTCTGCACTGGGAAATGGCCCCTCAGCCCCTCTCCAGGCCTTCGCCCTGCCACTAGACCTGTTCTAAAGCCCTAATGGCTTGAGTCGGCACTTAACATTCCAGAGAAGTCTTTGCACACTTCTGTGTGGTCACATGGGTGTCTTCTCACCTTTCAGCCCCCTCATCAGCAAGCCCTGAGCTGGGATGGGAGGCAGGGGGTGGGAGGAGTCTCCTGGCTGTGGACACTGCAGGTGGGAGCCTGCCCCTGTTCTCCACCCCACTCCCCCAGGCCTGCCTTCCTCCCCCCTAGTGAAAGTCGCTCAGTCTGTTCGACTCTTTGCAACCCCACTGTAGTCTGCCAGGCTCCTCTGTCCATGGAATTCTCCAGGCAAGAATACTGGAGTGGGTTGCCGTCCCCTTCTCCAGGGGGTCCTCCCAACCCAGGGATCAAACCCTGGTCTACTGCACTGCAGGCAGATTCTCCATCGTCTGAGCCACCTGGGAAAACTCACAGAAGGAAGGTCACTGCTTCCAGCCTCCCATCCTCTGCCTTAACGTCTGGCCACGCCCCCATGGCTCAGATGCTCCGCAAAGCCTGCTCCTTCCTGCCTCATGGCCTTCGCAGATGCTGTTCCTTCTGCCTAGACTGGCACCTCTCAGTTTGTGGCCTCAGGACCTCAAAGAGCTTTTGATTATGAGGACTCTTATCTGTTGGTAGTTATTTAGTGCTTTAATAGAAGAGTAACAAACCTATTAAGGTTAGTTTTTCTTTCTTTCTTTTTAAAAAAAAAAAACTGTTTTACAAACAGATGTGGTGAGGAGACTGGCGTTATTCTCCTGCTGTGAGGATAAATGGCGTCATTAATGGGCAGCTTGGAAGAAGGCCGCTGGGTGCTGTGTTCAGTCTGTCGCATTGTGCTGTGTGGGTTCAAGTCTGACAAGAATCTGGCCTCAGAGAAACCTAGCTGGCAAAGGGAAGAGGACTTGAAAAGCGTTTTGTTGCGTATTCTCTTTTTTCTTCGTTAATTTGCGTGTACTCGCAAGTGTGCGGAGTTACACACATCTTCCAGGTGTCAACACACTTTATTATGTATTGTCTTAACAGAGCACATTTGTTTTCTGGTCTCATCAGAAAGGTTTTTAGGCATCAGAAAGCTATGAAGTTCGTGGTGGTTTTGGCTTTTTGTGGGGCTCAGTTTTTTATTCTTGGCAACAAATCCTGTTCATTTGATTTGAAGGGACAGGCTCCCTTTGTTCATTTCTAAGACAGTATCTGCCAGACACCCAAGCTTGTTGAGCCATAGTTTGTCAGTTGTTCTTTGACTTAAAAACAGCGTTCTATTTTTAAAAAAAAAAGGGAGGGGGTGGGATCAATTCAGGTGCTTTTCAGAGATTTGGCTATGCAGCCCAAGGGCATTTTGCATACACTCTACTTTATGACATAGCGTATTAAAAAGATATGTGCTTAAGTTTATTTATTTTAAAAATATTTTATTATGTATTTGGCTGCAAGTGGTTTGTTTTTTTTTTTTTAATGCTTATTTGACTGCGCCGTGTCTTACTTGGGTCCCGCGGGATCTTTGATCTTTGTGGCAGCATGTGGAATCTTTAGTTGAGGTTTTTGTATTATGGTGAAAATAGTCAAGACCTTGTGGGTCCCCGGAAAGAGTACTCTTGGGCCCTCAGCTCTCAGGAGCCCCAGACTACACTCAGAACTACTGGCCCAGACATCCCCCACCCCCTCCTTGGCAGCTTTCTTGCACTTCACTTTCCAGCCTCCAGACCAGCTTGTCTCCCCATCGTAGGCTTTCCAAGTCCTCTCCTCTTTCCTGCCGTGACACGTGTCACATGTCAGCCACAGGATTATCTGGTGATTGTCTACACCAACTTGCGGCCCGTCTGGTTTGCTCTCTGTTGGCTCCCCAGGGCCTGGTGCATAGTAGGCCTCGACGTACGTTTGCTGAATGCCTCTGCTGCTTTGTGTTCAGCCTGTGCTGGAAGGTGGAGGCCTGAAGCCCGGCATTGTCCCTCTTACACTCCCAGCCCAGTGAACTCTGTCCTCGGAGGGGCTTGTTACCAGCTAGGGAGCAGCAGGAGACGTTCAGGCAGCAGCTCTGTGGAAGGTGTGAGGAGTCAGGAGTGCCGATGGCAGGGCTGTGCACCCCAGGAATGGGGAAGGGTCTGCGGGTGGAGGGGGTCTGACTAGTGAAGGGAGGGGTCTATGGGATGAAGGGGTCTGTGACTAGTGAAAGGAGGTGTCTGCAGGTGGATGGGGTCTGTGACGAGTGAAGGAGGGTCTATGGGGTGGAGGGGGTCTGACTAGTGATGGGAGGGGTCAGCAGGTGGAGGGGGTCTGTGGAGTGGAGGGGTCTATGACTAGTGAAGGGAGGAGATGTGTATAAGAGACAGGGCTTGGTGCCCACGAGAAGAGTTTGATTCAAAGGTGTTAACTGAGATCAGGAGCTTTGGGCACTGCGTGTGCCATGCCGAGAGGAATGAAGCAGGCCTGGAGACCGTGGAGTCCAGAGCTTGTGTGCATTAGGGTAGGGGTGGCGTTTGATCCGGGCCTCGGAGGATGGGGAGGGTTTCTGGAGGTGGGAGAAGCAAGAGAATCTGACTTTCTGCTTGGGGGAGAGTGACCAGAGGTGTAGCCTGGGGGCTGGCTATCTCCCAACCCCCTGTTGCTATGCTGGTTCTAACTGCCCCTGTAACGACCGTGGGTTTCAGAGTACCAGGGGAAGGAGGCTGGGTCCCCAGCTCTGCTGCGTAGCAACTGTGTGTCCTTGGGTTAATGTTCCACCTCTCTGAACCTCAAGTTTCTGAAATCTAAAGTGAGGATGAGGGTCCCTGCCTTTCGGAGACTGTCTGGTGGATTAAGCAGCAGAAGGAGCGATTCCTCCAGCAGGGTGCTNTTTTCCCGTCAGGCCACAGTTACCTGGAGAGGCTCCTGAATGTTGAGGTGCCCCAGAAAGTCAGGTGAGTTGAGTTCCGGGACTTGGGCCCTTCCCGGGGCTGGGCAGGGCACACGCGCTGTGGGCCCTTTCCAGCTGAGCCCTTCGGGTGGAGGCATCCCCTGTGCCCGCGCCTTCCCTTTCCTTCGGAACCACTCCTGAGGGGCCCACCACTGCCCCGTGCCCCAGTTTTACCAGGAAGTGCCCCACGGGTGCCAGGTCTTCCCATGTTGCTTGTCAACATCCCTCGTCAGCCCCAGCCCCTCCAAGCCTTACCCTGGGGCCAGGGCTCCATAGGTTGTCAAATCCAAAGCCCTGAGGGTGAGCCAGCGCAGTTGTGAGGAGTCAGTTCCTCCTGGAGTGTGCGGCGTGGGGATCGGAGCTGCTCCATTTATACCCCAGCCGCGCTTGGGGCCAGCGCCCCTTTTCCAGGAGGCCACGTCCTGCCATCCCTGAAACTACTGCAGCCCCCACCCCCCACCCCCGTGGCCCCTGCTCTGGAGCAGAGGGTCAATGCTAGGGATGGGCAGACCCACTGGCTTTGCTGGCCCCACGGTGAATGGAGGAGAGGCCTCAATGAGACATGGCTCATTCTGGCCAACCGGGTTAACAGAGAGCTGGGAAAGGGCTGACATCCAAAACCCAGGCCCCGATGGGATCTGAGTGAAGCCAGACTCAGAAGCTGACACCCCTCGTCTGCCCAGGCTGCAGACTTAAAGCACCCAGCACCTGGCTCTGGCTGCCCTGCCCGCCTGGGGCTGTGGGGCTGTGGTCCAGTCTGGGGCATCTGACAGACCCCTCCTGGCTCGCTCCCCCGGGGCACGGGAGAGGGGCTCCTATGGGGAGGCTTGGGCAGGGTGGGTCACACAGTGCCCCCTGCTCTGCTTCCAGCCCCAAGGAGGAGGAGCCCAGCAAGGAAGCTGAGCCTAAGGAGGCAGCCGAGCCAGAGGTAACTGGGCAAGCCAGGGAGGGGTGGGCTCAAGGCCTACGAGCCCCGGGGGCAGACTCCTGAAGCCTTGGTTCTTCCCTTAGGTCCCCAAGAACAATGGCAGGGCCTTGCAGCTCCGCAGCACCACCAACATCACCCTTAGCCCACCCAGCTCACAGCCTGCAGCCAGTAGCCCGGGTGAGTGTGAAGGGCGGCAGGGTCAGTCTCCCGACCTGCTGGTGAGGGACGCTCAGGGCTGTGCAGGCCTTGACAGCCTCTGGCTGACTTTCTCTTGGAAGAGCGGCAAGGCTGGGTTTCTGGGCTGACAGGCCAAGGGTATGTGAGACCCAGGGTGCAGAAATCTTGAGTCGACATGTTTCATCTCCCACCTTTTGACTGAAGCTGCTGCTGGGTGCAATTGGGAGGCCATGGCCGGTTGGTCCAGGAAGCTGGGGTGGGGGGACCTGAATTAGGGCAGTAACTGAACATGCCAGGTCAAAGCCTCGCGCCTCCCTCCAGGGTGGGGAACAGGAGGGTCTGGGTGCTGGGGTGTGAGCACGTGGCCTTGCGTTTTGTCTGCCACTGGCTCACTTCTCACCTCTGGGTGGGAGCACTGTGGGCACCTCCCCTGGTTCAAAGTGCAGAACCTGAGGGGGCTTGAACATGGCTCCCTGGCTTCATGACTGGGTTAGGGACGACAGCCGCGCCAGCCCCACAGACCTCAGGGGTCACTGCCAGACCCTTGGGAGTAGAGAGTGTTGTGAGGGACTTCCCTGACTGTCCAGCGGCTAAGACACCACACTTCTACGGCAGGGGGCGTGGGTTCAGCCCCTGGCTGGGGAACCCAGACCCTGCATGCCACATGGTGTGGGCCCCAAAAAATAGAAGTGTGAAAGTGTGATAGTGTTGAAGAACTGGGGGAGGGGAGATCGGCCCCTTCTCTTGCCAGGGAAACAAAACCTACTGACCCGCACCCCACATGTTGACCCTGCTCAGGAGCACCCCACCCCCACCCCTGTGCCACCCCCAGCAGAAAGGGCCAGGAGAGGTCAGGTTTTGAAGCCAATCCAGGGGCCTGTTAGAGCTGGCAGCTTCCAATTCTTCCCATGAAAGTCACCCATGTTAGTGTTAGGCTGGGGAGAGGGGGCAACTGGGCTTTCAGTATTAAAGGCGGGTGGGACGTGCTTGGGGCCACCTCGATGGGACTGTCTCACCGTTTCACCCCAGAGGCCAGGCCCGGGGACAAGGGGTCTGAGGACTGGGGGCAGCATGCTGGCTCTGCACATCCCAAGATGTGTCAGGACCAGGTGGTGCTAAGGCAGATGCTCCTGCCCCTGGCCACCCCGAGATACGCTAGGAAGAGAGCTTTGCCCCTGCCAGGGCTGCTGCCCGTGGGCCCCTTCCCTGGACCCATCCCCACCCTCCCTGCCACCTCCCTGAACCTGCTCTCTCCACAGAGGCCAAGACTGACCAGGCAGATGGCCCCAAGGAGCCACCCCAGAGTGCCAGGTTTGCATCCGGGAAGGGGCGTGCAGGCCACCATTCAGAGGGACCCAGAGGGGCATGAACCCTGAGTCCCTGGCTGGGGAGGGTGGGCACCTGCGTTTCCTCTCGGCAGAGGTGGGGCCTGGTGCTCTCACTTAATAAAGGAGACAGCTTGGTGCTGTGGGGTGAGCCTGGCTTGGCCTTGGCGCTAGGATCCCTGGCCGCATGACCTTAGACTGGTTTATTTCCCTTCCTCTGACTGGGGAGCAGAGGGTCAGTCAGGGAGACTCACCTCTGTGGTACCTTTCAGGCTGGAGTCTTGGGGGCCGGGCCCAGTTCTGTTCACAGGGGGACACCTTTTCTGGGGCGTGGCGGGGGCACTGGGGAGGATGCCAGGGCCAGCCCCCTGACACCGCTGCCTCCATCCCTCGGCAGGAGGAAGCGCAGCTACAAGCAGGCGGTGAGTGAGCTGGACGAGGAGCAGCAGCTGGAGGATGAGGAACTGCAGCCTCCCAGAAGCAAGACCCCCTCCCCGCCCTGTCCTGCCAACAAGGTAGGTGCACGTCTGCCCTCCCTCTGTGCCCCTACCCCGCCGCCGGGGTCTGGCCCTGGTCTCCTCTGTCCCACCCCTGGGGCCTGACCCTGGTCTGTCTGTCCTGCCCCCAGAGTCTGACCATGGTCTGTCTGTCCCTGGTCTGTCTGTCCCGCCCCCTGGGGTCTGACCCTGGTCTGTCTGTCCTGCCCCTAGAGTCTGACCCTGGTCTGTCTGTCCCTGGTCTGTCTGTCCCACCCCCTGGGGTCTGACCCTGGTCTGTCTGTCCCGCCCCCTGAGGTCTGACCCTAATTTGTCTGTCCCGACCCCTGGGTCCTGACCCTGGTTCCGTCTGCAGGTGGTACGGCCCCTCCGGACCTTCCTGCATACCGTGCAGAGGAACCAGATGCTCATGACCCCGACCTCGACCCCCCACGGCAGCATCATGAAATCCTTCATCAAGCGCAATACTCCCCTGCGCGTGGACCCCAAGGTGAGGAGCTGCTGGGGTCTGGGCCAAGGCAGGTTGTGGCCCGGCCCACTGGTCAGGGCCCAACTCGAGCCTCTGTGGCCCTGGGCTGCCTCGACCCTGGGGACTGTCCCATCCCTTTGGGCTCCGCCTGGCCGCCTCAAGGCTTGGCTGGCTCTGGGTGGCCTCCCAGGTCCTGGGTCCTGGGCTGGAAGGTTACAGAACTGGCCTGGCCGGCCGCCACCATGACCGTCCATCCCCCCACACACACCGTTCCCTCCCGGTGGCCTGAGTAGTTAAAGTGAAGGACACATGTGGACACTGATTTGCTGGGGATGAGGGCTGGGTGATGCCAGAGGAGGGGATGGAGACGCTGGTGAGAGGTGGGCAGGCCCTAAACAGACTTGCTGGCGTCACCAGGAGGGTGGTCTGCCTTCCAGGTCTCCCCGAACCTGGCATTAACTCTTGGCTTTTTCCCTGTCTCCTCTTCTCCACAGAGCAGCTTCGCTGTAAGTAAGGCCTTCCCCTTCCCCGTAACCTGGCTCCACGCGGCACTTGCCCGCTGTGGCCGTCTCTCTCTGAAACTGACAGCACCTGTAGCGGCGCGGGCAGCGTCGGTGGGAGCGTTAAGGGGCTCAGGAGGGGGGTGAGCCGAGGTGCTGGCAGGCTGAGCCAGCAGAGCCTGCCTGAGAGGCAGCAGGGGGAGGTGTGACCTGCGGCCTGTCCCCGGGGCCACGCCTTGCAGTGTCCCCCCACCCCCCGGCCACCTCCTTCCGGCCTCCCTCCCTCCCTCTCTCTTCCCTGTTGCTGGGCTCATCCTCAGGGTCTGGGGCTGCGAAGAGAACAGACAAGGCTTCTCTGATCCCGGGCCACCGAGATTTACTGGGTCGCAGACCTAAGCTGCTGCCTTGAGGGGCAGGGCAGTGCAGGGAAAGGAGGGCCAGGTGCTCCGGTGACACTTTCTGGAACAGTCAGTGTCATCCCTTCAGAAAGAAAGCCACAGGAGCTGTTCTTTTCTAGATGCCCCAGAGCCAAGCTGGACGACCAGCTGTGTGCAGGGAGCCATAGGACACTGGGACCGGCTTGGGCCATGGTCCTGGCTCCCAGGGTCTCCTGCGCAGCTGCAGAGCTACAGTCCTCGCAGTCCTTTAGTGTCCACTGGCGCTTTAAAGGGTCTCCTACCAGGAGGGCTTCTGCCTCCAGCCGAGGGTCTTAGGGCCTCAGCTTGGCAGTCAAGGGGCTTCCCCACAGCTGGACAGGCAGGCCCTGAACTTGCCTCTCCTGCAAGAAGGCTGGTCCCATCTGGGTGGACAGGGCTGGGGCGTGCCATCCAGTATGCCAGGGAGCAGCTGTGTAGTCCTTATGCACCTGTTTTTGTGCCAGGCCCCTGCTGGGCATCTGTGCCCACAGCAGTGAACCAGCCCTGGGCTTGTTCCTCCTACGAGGAACTACCTGTGCCGCACCCAGACTGCTTGGAGCCTCCCAGGGCCCATGGGGATGATCAAGGGAGCCAGGAAGCTGCCCCTCCCAGCTGTGGGGAGCCCAGGTCTCTGCACGGGGGCATCTGGTGGGTAGGACAGTCCTCAAAGAGACCAAGGGACCTACACAGGCCTCTGTGGCCTTGGACTGGTTTCCTAACCTTTGGGCCTACATTTCCTTGGCTATGAAATGTGGAGACAGTGGTCCATTCGTGCAGACCCAATGAACCAGAGAGTGATGTGTGTCAAGCCCTCAGCACAGGGCTCGGCATGGAATGGCAGAGACGCTGCTCAGCTGAGGCCCCTGGAGGCAGAAGGGGCTGTGCAAGCTTTTGGATTCTTCCTGCTCTCTGCTCTGGCCTTGATGGGGGCTTCTGGGGAACAGCCCACCTCTTGGGGTTGGGGCAGAGAGGAAGCACGGGTTCTGTGGCATAAGTAACTCCTGGTTTTGTTCTGTGAGATTCACAATGCGACAGGATAAATTCTGTGACCTGGCCTGGGAAATCCTAACACCTGAACTTCAGGAAGAGAACCTGTTTTTCTGAGCCCTGCTGGGGGCAGGAGTCTGGCGCGTGGGGACGGTGGGGTAGGAAGAGAGGGTGGGCACTCTCTGGGAGCCGTATGGCCTTTGTTCCCTGGTGCTTTCCTCACAGGCCAGCAGACAGGGTGGCCTCTCGCTGGGTTCCCCTGGGTCTGGGTGGTTGGAGAGCAAAAGG
>SJYW01039129.1:92015-106578 GCA_006410735.1 Raphicerus campestris
AAAGAAACCAAGCTTTATAAAAGAATACAAAGCAAAAGAAAGGTGCCCTCAAAGGATAAGTCTAAGTCTGGTGTATTTCTTTCTATATTTAAACATTCATAAATATTTTGTACATACTTTTTCTCACACACACATACATATAGTTTTTTAAATGGGCCCAGACTGTACATTCTGTCTCAGTCTGTTTGTGCTGCTACAACAAATGGCCCTAGACTGGGCGGCTGAAACAGCAGACGTGCTTTGAAGGCCAGGGTCGAGGCGCTGGCAGGTGAGGGCCCTCCTCTGGTTCACAGATGGCCATTTTCTCGCTGTGTCCTCACATGGCTAGAGGGGAGAGGGAGCTCTCTGGGGTCTTTTCTAAGGGAACTGATCCCACGGAGGGCTGTGCCTCCCAAAGGTCCCACCTCCAGATACCATCACACTGGGGATTAGGATTTAACATAGGAATGTGGGGGAAGAATACAAACGTTCAGTCCAGAACACATACCATTTAGCAGCTTGATTTTTTTTTCCCTTCCTTTTTTTTTTTTGCTTGTTTAATGTATTGTACACGTCTATTTCACCATTTATTAATTGCTTTTGGTGGCTTGTTCCACTTGGTACCAGAATTTCTTCAATCAGCCCTTCCCGACAAGCATTTAGGCTGTTAATGCTATTACGGATGGATGTAGTGTGAGGAAGGGTTTTCGTTGCAGTATAGTTGAGGATGTTGAAAACTTGGAAGGTCCCTGAACCAGGTGGTTAAATTACAAATCATGGAGTTCCCGGTGCATTGCCCTGCAGCCATTCATAGGACATACACACATACACACTGACCTGGAAGAACGTTTGTAACATGCTTTTACATGAAAAAGGAAGACATAAGAGTCATGTATGTGGCATGGGTTCCCCCGCACCCCCAATCAAAAAGCAACCCCTGAACCTTTTTCTTTCTTTTCCCTGTGAAATGAGGGGAGGTGGCCAGAGCCTGGCGCTTCTCAGCATCAGGAGAGGCCAGCATGTAGGACGGGCAGCCAGTAGCCATGTTCCTCTTTTCCAGTCTCCAGCTTGTACGTCGTATCAGATGACCCCTCAGGGGCGCAGGGCGCCCCCCAAGATCAATGCGGACGACTACGGGATGGATCTAAACAGTGATGACTCCACCGATGATGAGGCCCATCCCCGGAAGCCCATCCCTAGCTGGGCCCGAGGTGAGCGGGGCCTGGAGCTCCCCAGGAGGGCGGGTCCCCACTTGTGACTCCGAAGGCTCAGTGGCTGTGGGTGTCAGGAGCCCATTGTGCCTGTGGGCTGGCAGCTTGAGTCTTGGGCCAACTCTGCGTCAGACCTCCAGACACTCCTGGAAAGGGTGGGTATGCCGTGACCAGTGGGCTCACCTGTAGACCAGATCTCCGGTGCTGGGTGCCTCCATTCTCAGCAGACGTGTTAGATCCTGGCTGACTGCGGCAGGTGTGGTGCTGGGTATTCCATCTCAGACTCTGGCCTCCCCCTGGGAGCCCCACCCAGCAGGCCACAGGGACCCAAATATGTTGCCTGGGATGGGAATAGAGCTCAGAGAGGTAGCGGGGTTTTGGCTGTGCATGAAGAGCTGGAGTGGGGGTTCTGGCCAGCTCGTGGCAGGAGTTGGGGGTGGAGATGGGAGCTCTTGAGCAGGATTGGTCCCCAAGTTTACATGTCTCTAAACAGGAGTGTGGTTGAGTTTGAAGGTGCCATAGGCCTGGGTCCAAAGCCTGCGGGAGTGAGCGAGGCCAGTGGGTGCCCATCTCACATAGCTGAGGTCAGGGTGGGCCTCACTCCCCGGAGGAAGGGCCCAGAGTCCCAGGAGCTCAGCCCTCTACAGAGCACAGGCCCTGTGAGTCTCACTTCATCTAAACCCCACAGTCACTGGAAGCTGACTCCATCTCCTTAATAATAAGTTATTCTGGAGGTGGCAGCTGGCAGGAGTCAGCGTGGCTGGGATGCCAGGCTAATTGTGGTTGACCTCCACCTGCCCACTTGAACTCTCGGTTTTCCCATCTGGAATGGGGGTGCTGAGAGCACCCAGCTGAGAAGGGCTGCTGATGACGAAGCACGTTGGTGCAGGAAGGCCTGGTACCAGGCAAGTGCTGGGCACACATTCTGCCACTGTGACCCCCTGGGTTCCTCCTCAGCCTCTCTCTAGGCGCTGAGCCACCAGCAGCTCCAGCCTGCACCAGGCATGACAGGGCTGCGGTGTTGATGGTGTGAGTAGCCAATCAAGGCTGTCAAGCATGATGTCAGATGTGTTGGTCCTGGAGCTGGACTTGTCCTCGGACCCCAGCTCTGCTGGTCACCAGCCGTATGCCTTTGGGCAGGTCTCATCGAGGTGGCCATGGTGGTCTCACGATGAGGTGGTCATGCAGTGACCTCGACCGAGTGCCTGGCTCATGTGAGCTGCCCCAGCAGGGCTGTAGGAGCGGGCAGTGAGGGGTTATTGCTGTTTCGTAGAGGAGGACTCCGAGGAGAGTTGATGTGGCAGGAGGTGGGGGAGTGATGAGGCAGAGGGTGACAGGGCTTCTGTGGGAGGGCAGGGAGATAGATGAGAGGAAACTCGGGGAACACGGGGCAGTGAGCCAGCCCTTCATGTCCCGCTACAGGCACCCAGCTCAGCCAGGCCGTCATCCGCCAGTATTACCAGCCCCCGGACCTCCTGGATCTCTTTGGAAGCCTCCTCCAACTGGACTTGGAGGAAATCTTCCAGAAGAGCAAGCCACGCTACCATAAGCGCACCAGCTCCGCCGTGTGGAACTCGCCGCCGCTGCAGGGCCCCAGGGTCCCGGGCAGCCTGGCCTATAGCCTGAAGAAGCACTGAGCCAGGCCCGCGGGCCCGCTTGACTGTCTCGGCCTTTGCTGTGTCTGTCTGTCCATCTCTCTGTTGACCTGCTGCCCTCCTGCCTGGTATCCTGTCGCTGAGGGTTTGGGCAGATGTATATAAACGTCCTCTGTGTCACGGATGAAGAGCGGCCCAGCCCCGCCTGGTCTGTTGACAACACTGTAAATAGATTGTTAGAGTTCAGGTGAGTTTTAGCCTCTAGTGTTTGAGAGCTAGATTAATAAAGTCTATTCCTTTAAGCCTGCTGTGGGTATCATGGCACCAGGGCTTCTCTGCATAAAGCCCTGGACCCTGGCTCTGTCTTGGGCCGCCGGAGGGGCCAGAAAAGGAGGGATGTGTCAAGGTCAGCTGGATCCCACCCACCGAGAGGCCGATGGAGCAGGCGATTCTGATGGCAGCCCTGAACAACCCTGAGAAACACTTTCGTGTTAAGGCAGGTGACATTACAAGCCTGTTTTTCTGGGCACCACCCAGCCTGGGAAGAGGGGCTCATTCAATGGGTCAGACTTGGAGCTAAGGTCAGAGTTGGGCTCTTGACACAGCTCTGCCACTTAACACAGGCCCTCAGCCCCTCCACGCCTCAGGGTCCATCCACCCTCACTGCACAGATGCTGAAAGGACTTTAGAACATGGACGTGCCGCTGAAGCAGATCTGGGTGAAGAAGGGGACGTCTCTTGAAACTACCTCAGGACCAGTACGTGCAAGCAGCTGGGATGTTTCTCCAGCAAAACCAGGCAGCCGCCAGGTTAAATGCTCATCAGCCGCCTCATTATTGCTTCTCCATGGAAGCTGGCCCTGCCCCACAGCGCCAGCTGTGGACTAAGCCTGCCATAGCTCCATCTCCTCCTGTAGCTCTTGGGACGGGGGTTGGTGAACTTGGGCCTATGGGCCAAATCGAGTCGCAGTCTGTTTTTGTCAAGTTTTATTAGAACCCGCTCTATAGACATGAATTAACTACTGTCCCCATCTGCCTGCTGAGGGCAAGAGTTAAGGAGTTTCAACAGAGGCCTAATGTTTCACAGAGGTGAGAGTATTTACCCTATACCTTTATAGAAAATGTTCGCTGACCCTACTTCAGGACAAGATCAAGGCTGAATGTAAGAGAGATTTTTTAAAATGAGCAAAGAAGTGAATACACATAACAGGCTGAAATCTAGAAGATTCTACCCATGAAAAGAAAGACATTTTACTATTCATTCAAACAAATTTGTTTCATAAGTTCTCTGGGCTTCCCGGGTAGTGCTAGTGGTAAAGAACCCTCCTGCCAGTGCAGGAGACCTAAGAGACAAGGGCTCCATCCCTGGGGCGGAAAGATCCAGTATTCTTGCCTGGAGAATCCCATGGACAGAGGAACCCGGCGGGCTACCGCCCGTGGGGTCACAGTCAGAAACGACTGACACGGTGTACACGCGCACACACACGTGTTCTTTGATGAGAAACTTGTGTTGTCTACTGGTGAGGGTGTCTTTACCTAAAGCCATAATGTCAAGATATGGCCTCTTGTAAGCTTATTTGTATGGTGGGTTTGAGAAGAAATTGTTAATCGGCAAAAGGGTGGTTGCAGTTACTCTGTCTTCACCAGCACTTGATATTCTTGGTGCTGCTTCTTTTCGCTGTTTTTATAGATACGTTTTCTTGTGTGTGTGTTTTTTTTTTTTTTTTTTTTTTTTACTTTGGTGGCACAGTGAGGCTTGCAGGATCTTGGGTCCCCAACCGGGGATCAAACCTGTGCCCCCTGCAGTGGAAGCTTGGAGTCTTAAGTCCCAACCACAGGACCGCCAGGGAATTCCCTCTTCGTGGTTTTAATTTGCATTTCCCTAACGGCTGGTTATGCTGAACGTCAGCTCACGTGCTTACTTGCCATCTGCGTATCTTTGGCGAAGTGTCTGTTCAACTCATTTGTCCATTTTTAAATTGAGTTGTTGGTTTTCTTGCTGTGGAGAATCTGTATATCCTAGACATTAATCTGTGGTCAGATATGTGCTTTGCACTATTTTGTCCTAGTCTGCAACTTGTCTTTTCATTCACTTACCAGTATTTTTCATAGAGCACAAATTTTAACTTTTGATAAAGTTCAATTTATTAATGTTTTCCTTTTATGGATTACGCTTTTTTGGCTTCATGTCTAAGAAATCTTTGTCCAGCTCCAGTTCTTAAAGACTTTCTCCTATGTTTTCTTCTAAATATTTTCATAGTTTTTCATATTAGGTTTATGATCTAGTTTGGGTTAATTTTTTTAAAGGTGAAGTTTATGTTTTTGTTTTGAGAATATCTCTATGCCCCCAGTTGTTTCAGGACCATTTGTTTAAACGCCTGTTCTTTTTCACTAAATTTCTTTTGTCTTTTTGAGCCATATTTGACTGTATCTGTTTCTGGACTCTGTATTCTCCTTCCTTGGTCTCTGGGTCTCTCTTTTGACAGTATTCTTGACCAGGCTGCATGGTCAAGATTACTGTAGCTTAAAGTCTTAAAAATCTGGTAGTATGATTTCTCCATCTTTATTCTTCCCTTTCAAAAGTATCTTGGCTTTTCTATCAGTGTTGCCTTTCTGTATAAAATTGAGAGTCAACTTACCTATATAAAAGTGCTGCTGGGATATTGATTGAAATTACATTAAACCTGTAGATTAACTTGGGGAGAGCTGACATGTTAGTGATGGTGAGTCACATGAGATAGCTCTCCATTTATTGGCATCTTGAGTTTCTTTTATCAGCATTTTGTAGTTTCAGCATGCAGATTCTGTAGAAGTATTGTTAGATTTCTAGCTAAGTATTTTCTTGGAGCCTTTATAAATGGTATTGTCTTTCTAGTTTTGGTTTCTGCTTGTTCATTGCTGGTATATAGAAATCCAGTTGACTTTTGTATGTTGACCTTGTATCTTATAATGCAAGTTAAGCAGTACTTAGAGGGAAATTGATAGCACTAAATGCTTATATTAGAAGAAGTCTCAAATCTATGACCCTAGCTTCTACTTTAAGAAACTGGAAAAAGAAGAGCAACCCAAAATATAGGCAGGACGGAAATAACGAAGGTAGAGTGGAAGTCAGTGACATTGGAAAGAAAAAATAATAGAGAAAAGTTTAATTAAACCAAAANTAGCTTCTACTTTAAGAAACTGGAAAAAGAAGAGCAACCCAAAATATAAGCAGGAGGGAAATAACGAAGGTAGAGTGGAAGTCAGTGACATTGGAAAGAAAAAATAATAGAGAAAAGTTTAATTAAACCAAAAGCTGATTCTTTAAGAAGCTTAAAAAAAACTGTAAACCTCTTTCAAAACTGATAAAAAGAATAAACAAATGACTAATGTCAAGAGTGAGAGGAAACACTAGAGATTCTATAGATACTAAAAGAATATTATGAACAGTTTATGATGTTTGACAATCTAGATGAACAGAGATTTCTTGGAAAATACAGATTATCTCAGTCACTCAAAAAGAAATGTAAAATCTAAGTAGCCCTATCTATGAGAGAAATTTAATTGTTATCTAAAATACATATTATGGTCACATGGTTTTGGACAAAGGTGGAAAGGCAATTTAGTGTGAGGAGAATTTTTTTTTTTTTTCCCCAGCAAATGGTCTTGAAACCGTTGGATATATTTAAAAATCTCCAGCCCTACTCACACCATCTACCAGATTAATTNATATTATGGTCACATGGTTTTGGACAAAGGTGGAAAGGCAATTTAGTGTGAGGAGAATTTTTTTTTTTTTCCCCAGCAAATGGTCTTGAAACCGTTGGATATATTTAAAAATCTCCAGCCCTACTCACACCATCTACCAGATTAATTCATGATGGATTGTGGTGCTAAATGTAAAAACTAGAACTATGAAACTAGAAAAAAATGGGACAAAATCTTAGTGTCTGTGCTCAGCACAGGTTTCTCTTACATCTCTGGTGGCTCAGACAGTAAAGAAGCTGCCTGCAATGCAGGAGACCCAGGTTCTACCCATGGGTTGGGACGATCCCCTGGAGAAGGGCATGGCAACCCACTCCAGAGTTCTTGCCTGGAGAATTCCATGGACAAGAGCTACCATCCGTGGGGCTGCAAAGGGTCAGACACGACTGAGTGACTAACACTTTCATAAAGGAAACGTAAAACCCTTCCCCCTTTAAAAGTCACTGCTGGGACTTCCCTGGTGGTCCAGTGATTAAAAATCTGGGTACCAATGCAGAGGACACAGGTTCAATCCCTCGTCCAGGAGGATCCCACATGGCGTTGGGGCCGCTAAGCCTGAACACCGCGACTGCCAAGCCCATGTTCTAGAGCTGATGCTCGGCAACAAGAGAAGCCACCGCAGTGAGACGCCCGTGCACCGCAGCAGAGTAGTCCCCGCTCACCACAGCTAGAGAAAGCCCACACAGAGGAACGAAGGACCCAGCCCAGCCAAACACTGTTGCTAACCATTTCCCCACCCCTAGGAGGGGTGATGCAAATAGCCTGTAGCCATATTCCTGGGGTTTCCCTGGTGGTGCTAGTGGTAAAGAATCCACCTGCCAGTGCAGTACCACAGGTGACTCGGGTTTCATCCCTGGGTCGGGAAGATCCCCCTGGAGTAGGAAATGGCAACGTGCTCCAGAATTCTTGCCTGGAAAATCCCAGGGACAGAGGAGCCTGGTGGGCTACCATCTGTGGGGCCAAAAAGTGGGACATGACTGAGCAATTGAGCACACCGTATTTCCAGGGATAAAGCTGGGAATGGGTTCAACTAGGCTCTCTCTTGCTTCCGTTGGACCTATTCATGTGCCCATCCCGCCCCTCATCATAACCTTTTACCTACCTGACACTCTTCCCCTGGTCAGGCCCCAGCTGGCTGCCTGCTCTGTGCTGCTTTCCCTGTCTCGCTCAGGTGGACTAAGGCCGACTGCTCTCTGGCTCCCTCGGGTGGTGATGCTCTGGGTGCCCACAGCTCTGAAGCCAGCTGAGCACCAGTGAATGCTGGGTAATCTCTGCCTGGGCAGCAGCCTCTGCTCCTCTGGGTTTCCCTGATGCAAACACTCCTCCAGAAGCTTTAGGAAAGAAGGAAGCACACGCATGAGAAGGGAAACTGACCAAACTTGACCCAGACCTAAGGTTATGGTCCACTCAGACCTAAGGTCTGAGCCACTTGGAGCTCGGTTCTGAGGTTCCCTTGGACACCTAGAGAGCAGTCAGTAGCACCTGGCACTAAAGAGGCTGAGCACTCGAGCCCCGAGGCACCAGTTTGTACCCTTCCTGACTGAGAACAAGCTAAGTTGTCCCCAACCAGCAAAACAGAAAATAAATTCCACAGCCCACCCCAACCAAAGCTCCACTCGATGCAAATAATTTTGAACTTTCTTGACCGAGGCAATCCGTCGTGCATGCTGGAAGGAGGAAGTGGACTTTTCTTATAGTGAGAAGGGGTGGGGGGCTTTGTAAATAGTCATGTCTTTTCCTTTCCTTGGTGGCACCAGGTCTTAGCTGCGGCACCCAGAATCTAGTTCCCTGATCCGGGGTTGAACCTGGGCCCCTGCATTGGGAGCACATAGTCTTAACCACGGGACCACCAGGGAAGTCCCTAAAATAGTCACATCTTCATTTGGCACTTGCCTTGATCGCAATTTATTAAGCCTGAAAACGTGGACATAAAGGTGGACGCTTTCATTAGGATTTAGTTGCCTTTAATCGTACTTGCCTGCAGATACACACACACGCGTACACACAACACCTGCCAACATTATTTACCTCTTCAAACATTCCCCATCCTCTGCTATTAAGATACAGGAAGGCAGGTCATATCAGATTAATTTCAGGGTAACCATTCTAGGGTTATACATCAAGGGAGAGGGGGTAACAACCCATGAGAGCTGTGACATTTCTTTGGGCCTCTGTGTTGTCCCTACCCAGCTCTGCCTCTGGCCTGGAGGGCTCGGTGGGGGTGAGGATCCATCCCTCAGAGCAGGAGAACTTGAGGGGTCTATTTGTGTCCTTGGATTGTGATTTGAGAGTAACAAAGACGTGAGGGCCCCTGGGATTCTGTAACAAGTACAGGATCCCTTCCTGCACCCTCACCACAGAGGCAGTCACAGTGCTTTTGAGTGAAGCCAAGAAGAATGTGGCATTGTGGGGCCACCGGGGGGTCCAGACAAAGATGGTGGCACTCAGAAAGGAGCTGGAACGTGTCCCTGTTCTGGCAGTGCCCGGGGGACGCTGCTCGGGAAAGCATGGTCTCCTGGGCTGCAGCCTCAGGACCGGGTGCCGCTGGCCCTTCCGCTGTTGTGTCTCATGTTTTGATGAAACAGATCAAGAAGAGTGGCTCAGGCGGAGAACATAACCCAGCAGTGAACTCCTTGCTGTGTGAGGGTCAAGGGCATGGGGTTTGTCATCCGACCTGAGTTAACTGCTTCCCCCAGGAACTGTCTGGGAGTAAGGATGATAACTGTCGATTACANTCTGGGTGCCCACAGCTCTGAAGCCAGCTGAGCACCAGTGAATGCTGGGTAATCTCTGCCTGGGCAGCAGCCTCTGCTCCTCTGGGTTTCCCTGATGCAAACACTCCTCCAGAAGCTTTAGGAAAGAAGGAAGCACACGCATGAGAAGGGAAACTGACCAAACTTGACCCAGACCTAAGGTTATGGTCCACTCAGACCTAAGGTCTGAGCCACTTGGAGCTCGGTTCTGAGGTTCCCTTGGACACCTAGAGAGCAGTCAGTAGCACCTGGCACTAAAGAGGCTGAGCACTCGAGCCCCGAGGCACCAGTTTGTACCCTTCCTGACTGAGAACAAGCTAAGTTGTCCCCAACCAGCAAAACAGAAAATAAATTCCACAGCCCACCCCAACCAAAGCTCCACTCGATGCAAATAATTTTGAACTTTCTTGACCGAGGCAATCCGTCGTGCATGCTGGAAGGAGGAAGTGGGCTTATTTTCTTATAGTGAGAAGGGGTGGGGGGCTTTGTAAATAGTCATGTCTTTTCCTTTCCTTGGTGGCACCAGGTCTTAGCTGCGGCACCCAGAATCTAGTTCCCTGATCCGGGGTTGAACCTGGGCCCCTGCATTGGGAGCACATAGTCTTAACCACGGGACCACCAGGGAAGTCCCTAAAATAGTCGCATCTTCATTTGGCACTTGCCTTGATCGCAACTTATTAAGCCTGAAAACGTGGACATAAAGGTGGACGCTTTCATTAGGATTTAGTTGCCTTTAATCGTACTTGCCTGCAGATACACACACACGCGTACACACAACACCTGCCAACATTATTTACCTCTTCAAACATTCCCCATCCTCTGCTATTAAGATACAGGAAGGCAGGTCATATCAGATTAATTTCAGGGTAACCATTCTAGGGTTATACATCAAGGGAGAGGGGGTAACAACCCATGAGAGCTGTGACATTTCTTTGGGCCTCTGTGTTGTCCCTACCCAGCTCTGCCTCTGGCCTGGAGGGCTCGGTGGGGGTGAGGATCCATCCCTCAGAGCAGGAGAACTTGAGGGG
This sequence comes from Raphicerus campestris, assembly GCA_006410735.1. Taxonomy (NCBI): domain Eukaryota; kingdom Metazoa; phylum Chordata; class Mammalia; order Artiodactyla; family Bovidae; genus Raphicerus; species Raphicerus campestris. Next base: position 102,325 of record SJYW01039129.1, read on the forward strand.
TCTATTTGTGTCCTTGGATTGTGATTTGAGAGTAACAAAGACGTGAGGGCCCCTGGGATTCTGTAACAAGTACAGGATCCCTTCCTGCACCCTCACCACAGAGGCAGTCACAGTGCTTTTGAGTGAAGCCAAGAAGAATGTGGCATTGTGGGGCCACCGGGGGGTCCAGACAAAGATGGTGGCACTCAGAAAGGAGCTGGAACGTGTCCCTGTTCTGGCAGTGCCCGGGGGACGCTGCTCGGGAAAGCATGGTCTCCTGGGCTGCAGCCTCAGGACCGGGTGCCGCTGGCCCTTCCGCTGTTGTGTCTCATGTTTTGATGAAACAGATCAAGAAGAGTGGCTCAGGCGGAGAACATAACCCAGCAGTGAACTCCTTGCTGTGTGAGGGTCAAGGGCATGGGGTTTGTCATCCGACCTGAGTTAACTGCTTCCCCCAGGAACTGTCTGGGAGTAAGGATGATAACTGTCGATTACAAAGCACTGACTGTCGGATTCCCTGGTGGCTCAGTTGGCAAAGAGTCCATCTGCAATGCAAGAGACACAGGTTCAATCCCTAGGTTGGGAAGATCCCCTGAAGAAGGAAATGGCAACCCACTCCAGTATTCTTACCTGGAGAGTCCCATGGACAGAGGAGCCTTTGCGTCCATAGAGTTGCAGAGTCAGACACAACTTAGCGACTAAACCACCACCACCGTGTACAGGTCTTCTGCAAGGTCTGAGGGTCTGTGCCTCAATCACATCTCTGTGACCCAGGGGAGGGGTGGTAATGGCATCATTTTCGTCTTCATTTGAAGTTTATGCAAAATGAGACTCAATGTCAATGCCAAGCTCATGCAGGGCGTGTGGTCGGGTCGGAATCTCTTGACTCTGAAGGTGTTGCTCCAGATCAGCTCTGCTCTACTGCTGTCGAGACATGAGGAAGGTAAGGGAAGGCCCTCCATTGTCTCTTTTTTGCACCCAGACTTTTCTGATGCCTCTGGCAACTACTAGTCTTTGGCCTGCGATACGTCCTCATCCAAGGCTGCTGTAACTTACCCAGACTCCCTGCCGCCCCCTCGTGGCCAGCCGTGGTATCACCAGGAGGCTGGCAGATGACATACCCAGAAGTGCCAGGAGCTGAAATCTTCCTGGGGTGGATTTTGACTAATGGGGAACTGGAGGTAGGAGGGAGCTGCCACCTTTCTCTCTCCCACAGGCGTTTCTGAGGCTCATTTCTCCACACAGCCCATCTGGAGAAGTTCCACTGCTCAGCAAACTGCCGTGTCTCCACACTGCGTGGGCGTGGAGCCGTGGTTGGCGCAATCAAACCCATTTGCCCGACACCTGTCCTGGCTCACGTCCCTTTTGCCAGATTCCCGGGAGGTCTGGGGACATCTAGTGGTGAGGTAGGGGCACAGCGGGTGTACACAGCATAGATATCCCCCGACTTGTCCAAGTAAGGGAGCGGTAGAGTAGATCAGGGCCAAACACAGAGTTCCCTTATTTTTATTATTTACTAAGTGACAGTGGTAAGGAATCCACCTGCCAATGCAGGAGATGCAAGAGATGTGGGCTCGGTCCCTGGGTCAGGAAGATCTCCAGAGTAGGAAATGGCAACCCACTCCAGTGTTCTTGCCATGGCCAGAGGAGCCTGGCAAGTTACAGTCCATGGGGTGGCAAAGAGTCAGACATGACTTGAGCACGCACACACGCATACACAGAATGACCCCCATGAAGGACCCTTGCAACTTTAGGTGTTGGGATCGCTATTGGTCAGCTGCGGCTGCTGCTGCTAAGTCGCTTCAGTCGTGTTCGACTCTGTGTGACCCCATAGACGGCAGCCCACCAGGCTTCCCCATCCCTGGGATTCTCCAGGCAAGAACACTGGAATGAGGAGAAGGCAATGGCAACCCACTCCAGTGCTCTTGCCTGGAAAATCCCATGGACGGGGGAGCCTGGTGGGCTGCCGTCTATGGGGTCACACAGAGTCGGACAGGACTGAAGCGACTTAGCAGCAGCAGCCGCAGCTGACCAATAGCGATCCCAACACCTAAAGTTGCAAGGGTCCTTCATGGGGGTCATTCTGTGTATGCGTGTGTGCGTGCTCAAGTCATGTCTGACTCTTTGCCACCCCATGGACTGTAACTTGCCAGGCTCCTCTGGCCATGGCAAGAACACTGGAGTGGGTTGCCATTTCCTACTCTGGAGATCTTCCTGACCCAGGGACCGAGCCCACATCTCTTGCATCTCCTGCATTGGCAGGTGGATTCCTTACCACTGTCACTTAGTAAATAATAAAAATAAGGGAACTCTGTGTTTGGCCCTGATCTACTCTACCGCTCCCTTACTTGGACAAGTCGGGGGATATCTATGCTGTGTACACCCGCTGTGCCCCTACCTCACCACTAGATGTCCCCAGACCTCCCAGGAATCTGGCAAAAGGGACGTGAGCCAGGACAGGTGTCGGGCAAATGGGTTTGATTGCGCCAACCACGGCTCCACGCCCACGCAGTGTGGAGACACGGCAGTTTGCTGAGCAGTGGAACTTCTCCAGATGGGCTGTGTGGAGAAATGAGCCTCAGAAACGCCTGTGGGAGAGAGAAAGGTGGCAGCTCCCTCCTACCTCCAGTTCCCCATTAGTCAAAATCCACCCCAGGAAGATTTCAGCTCCTGGCACTTCTGGGTATGTCATCTGCCAGCCTCCTGGTGATACCACGGCTGGCCACGAGGGGGCGGCAGGGAGTCTGGGTAAGTTACAGCAGCCTTGGATGAGGACGTATCGCAGGCCAAAGACTAGTAGTTGCCAGAGGCATCAGAAAAGTCTGGGTGCAAAAAAGAGACAATGGAGGGCCTTCCCTTACCTTCCTCATGTCTCGACAGCAGTAGAGCAGAGCTGATCTGGAGCAACACCTTCAGAGTCAAGAGATTCCGACCCGACCACACGCCCTGCATGAGCTTGGCATTGACATTGAGTCTCATTTTGCATAAACTTCAAATGAAGACGAAAATGATGCCATTACCACCCCTCCCCTGGGTCACAGAGATGTGATTGAGGCACAGACCCTCAGACCTTGCAGAAGACCTGTACACGGTGGTGGTGGTTTAGTCGCTAAGTTGTGTCTGACTCTGCAACTCTATGGACGCAAAGGCTCCTCTGTCCATGGGACTCTCCAGGTAAGAATACTGGAGTGGGTTGCCATTTCCTTCTTCAGGGGATCTTCCCAACCTAGGGATTGAACCTGTGTCTCTTGCATTGCAGATGGACTCTTTGCCAACTGAGCCACCAGGGAATCCGACAGTCAGTGCTTTGTAATCGACAGTTATCATCCTTACTCCCAGACAGTTCCTGGGGGAAGCAGTTAACTCAGGTCGGATGACAAACCCCATGCCCTTGACCCTCACACAGCAAGGAGTTCACTGCTGGGTTATGTTCTCCGCCTGAGCCACTCTTCTTGATCTGTTTCATCAAAACATGAGACACAACAGCGGAAGGGCCAGCGGCACCCGGTCCTGAGGCTGCAGCCCAGGAGACCATGCTTTCCCGAGCAGCGTCCCCCGGGCACTGCCAGAACAGGGACACGTTCCAGCTCCTTTCTGAGTGCCACCATCTTTGTCTGGACCCCCCGGTGGCCCCACAATGCCACATTCTTCTTGGCTTCACTCAAAAGCACTGTGACTGCCTCTGTGGTGAGGGTGCAGGAAGGGATCCTGTACTTGTTTTGTTACAGAATCCCAGGGGCCCTCACGTCTTTGTTATTCTCAAATCACAATCCAAGGACACAAATAGACCCCTCAAGTTCTCCTGCTCTGAGGGATGGATCCTCACCCCCACCGAGCCCTCCAGGCCAGAGGCAGAGCTGGGTAGGAACAACACAGAGGCCCAAAGAAATGTCACAGCTCTCATGGGTTGTTACCCCCTCTCCCTTGATGTATAACCCTAGAATGGTTACCCTGAAATTAATCTGATATGACCTGCCTTCCTGTATCTTAATAGCAGAGGATGGGGAATGTTTGAAGAGGTAAATAATGTTGGCAGGTGTTGTGTGTACGCGTGTGTGTGTATCTGCAGGCAAGTACGATTAAAGGCAACTAAATCCTAATGAAAGCGTCCACCTTTATGTCCACGTTTTCAGGCTTAATAAATTGCGATCAAGGCAAGTGCCAAATGAAGATGTGACTATTTTAGGGACTTCCCTGGTGGTCCCGTGGTTAAGACTATGTGCTCCCAATGCAGGGGCCCAGGTTCAACCCCGGATCAGGGAACTAGATTCTGGG
>SJYW01039129.1:106837-118276 GCA_006410735.1 Raphicerus campestris
CTGTGTGACCCCATAGACGGCAGCCCACCAGGCTTCCCCATCCCTGGGATTCTCCAGGCAAGAACACTGGAATGAGGAGAAGGCAATGGCAACCCACTCCAGTGCTCTTGCCTGGAAAATCCCATGGACGGGGGAGCCTGGTGGGCTGCCGTCTATGGGGTCACACAGAGTCGGACAGGACTGAAGCGACTTAGCAGCAGAGGCATGCGGTTACAAGCACAATGTAGATGTATCCTAAGCTACATATCATGTGTAATTCATAAATGAGATTGTGCTTACATAAAGAAATGATCCTCTTAAGTGTAGAATTAATGGACTTTTAGATATGCAGATGACACCACCCTTATAGCAGAAAGTGAAGAGGAACTAAAAAGCCTCTTGATGAAAATGAAAAGAGGAGAGTGAAAAATTTGGCTTAAAGCTCACCATTCAGAAAACGAAGATCATGGCATCTGGTCCCATCACTTCATGGGAAATAGATGGGGAAACAGTGGAAACAGTGTCAGACTTTATTTTGGGGGGCTCCAAAATCACTGCAGGTGGTAATTGTAGCCATGAAATTAGAAGATGCTTATTCCTTGAAAGGAAAGTTATGACCAACCTAGACAGCATATTCAAAAGCAGAGACATTACTTTGCCAACAAAGGTCTGTCTAGTCAAGGCTATGGTTTTTCCATTGTTCATGTATGGATATGAAAGTTGGACTGTGAAGAAAGCTGAGCGCCAAAGAACTGATGCTTTTGAGCTGTGGTGTTGGAGAAGACTCTTGAGAGTCCTTTGGACTGCAAGAAGATCCACCAGTCCATTCTAAAGGAGATCAGGCCTGGGTGTTCACTGGAAGGACTGATGCTAAAGCTGAAACTCCAGTACTTTGGCCACCTCAAGTGAAGAGTTGACTCACTGGAAAAGACTCTGATGCTGGGAGGGATTGGGGGCAGGAGGAGAAGGGGACAACAGAGAATGAGATGGTTGGATGGCATCACCGACTCAATGGATATGAGTTTGGATGAACTCCAGGAGATGGTGATGGACAGGGAGGCCTGGCGTGCTGCGATTCTTGGGGTCGCAAAGAGTTGGACACAATTGAGCGACTGAACTGAACTGATACAATATCATTTCTGTGTTGGTGCTTGTTTTAAGACTGTAAATCTCATCAGCTTTTGCACAGTTAATGTCTCTGTTAGACTCTTTAGAAAAGTATCTTTTACAGTTAATAAAATGTAAAGACTGCACCTGCTATTGTGCTGCTTTCATTCTTACATATTTTCACAGGGAACTTGCTTTAATGAATTTATTTGGAGAAGTTTTAAATCAAGTTCTATGTCAGGATTTTACATTAATATCCAACAGGTGGTTAGATTTGATCAATGTTAAAATAGGTATTATGATAACTTCCTCATCAGTTAAATTACTAAAGTATAACACATATTTTATTAAGAGAAACTAACTTACAGAGAAATTTGGCTGAGAATAGACAACTATCAAGGCCCTTTGTTGTACAGAATGCCGTGCTTTAATAAATTATGATGTTGTAATAGGAAAAAAAAAAAAAAGAACACTGGAGTGGGTTGCCATTTCCTTCTCCAACGCATGAAAGTGAAAAGTGAAAGTGAAGTCGCTTAGTCATGTCCGACTCTCAGCGACCCCATGGACTGCAGCCTACCAGGCTCCTCCATCCACGGCATTTTCCAGGCAAGAGTACTGGAGTGGGGTGCCACTGCCTTCTCCATCCATTGGTCAGAGGGAAGATCTAAAAATCAGATTGTCACACTGGAGCACTGGCTGCACGTTGCAGAAATACAGTGAAGCGGACCTCCATGTCTGGGCTCTGGACCAGGTCCCTCTGGGGTTGTCCTGCCCAGGACCGAGCCCTGACTCACAATGGGCGAGAGGAGAGCAGAGGGGCTGGAGAGCTGGGCTCACCTCCGTGTCTGCTATCGCTGCTTGCTCCTCGGCCAAGAACTCAGCAAATGAGCTCTCAAAGCAAGCTTTGACAAACACATTCAACTCTACCCACAGATGCTGGAGGAAAAGGCTCAGGCCCATCCACCATGACAGCAAGCCAGCGCTTGTGCGTTGTCAGGGGAGCACTGTGCGTGGAGCATGGCCCCACCTGTGAACCAAGGTACCAGGTATGGACATCCATGTCTGGATGGATGGGGAAAAGACTCGAGTTAACCCTGGCTGTATCCGAGTGACTGCCATCATCTTCCATGCGCTTTCTTCATTTTTTTCAAGATTTCTAAGGCGTGCTCTGTCCATTACACAGCGCCTTGCATAACAACTTTCATTTATTCCTAAAAACCCTGCCCAATGAGTGAAAACCATTCCTGCCATTTTTAATGGGAAAAATGATGATGTGTTTCATTACAAACCAACGTTCCCAAATTATTTTCACAGATAGAAAAATATATCAGTGGAACAAGGAAAAGTTTATGCATAAAATATATGACACTTTGAAAGTCAAAATGAAGTTTCTGTGCATAAACATGTTGCAATAATGGTATTGTGCTGTTTTTTTTGTCATCATCATCATCTCAACACAATTTTCATTATCAGTTTCTCAGTGTTTGGGGAGCTCATGGTTACCTTACACCCAAATGAGACTTAAAAGTATAGTACCTTTACTATATATAAAGTTGCATATGTTAATATATATACCTTTATGTCCATATCTATATCTACATCTGTAACTTCATATCTATAGCTGTCTACCTTAAGAACAAAATTAAAGCTAAATACAGGAGGGCTTTCAAAAAAATGAGAAATTAGTTAGCATGCACTGTACACATTAGTCTAAAACATTCTATCCATGCAAAGAAAAGTGTTTTAGGACTCATTCAAATACAGAGTGCATTTCAAATTTGTTTCATATGACATTCTATGACTGGGAGGGGTTGTGCTAAGTGGCAAGTATGTCTTTGCCTGGGCTTCCCAGATTTCCCAGGCAAGACAACTGGAGTGGGCTGCTGTTTTCTTCTCCGTTTGATCCCGACCCAGGGATCAAAGCCATGTCTCCTGCGTTTGCAAGTGGATTCTTTGCTACTGCCTGCAATGCAGGAGACCTGGGTCAGGAAGATACTCTGGAGAAGGAAATGGTAACCCACTCCAATATTCCTGCATGGAGAATTCCATGGACAAAGAAGCCTGGCGGTCTATAGTCCATGGGGTTGCAAAGAGTCGGACACAACTGAACAACGAACACTTTCTTTCACTTTCTTTGCTGCTGAGTCACAAGGGAAGCACAGCTGGAGCATAGGAGCTCTAAAAGTTCCCGGGGGGGATTCTAGTTAGGGAACCACCGATGTATGTAGAAGCAATGTACATTTAACATTATAAAAGCATTATAATGCTAACATATGCTTATAGCTATAATGCAAACATTATAAAGCATGACAAAAGCCATCAAGAATGATGTCATCAGCAGCTCCATTTAATAAAAACTTAGTGTGTGTCTGGAATTACGATGAGTTCTTTACCTACATTATCCACATTCACCTCTCAGAGCCCTGCAGCACAGTCATAACCATTTTCAGTTCAGTCCAGTTGCTTAGTCATGTCCAACTCTTTGCAACCCCAGGGACTGCAGCATGCCAGGCCTCCCTGTCCATCACCAACTCCCGGAACTTGCTCAAACTCATGTCCATCAAGGCGGTGATGCCATCCAACCATCTCATCCTCTGTCATCCCCTTCTCCTCCTGCCTTCAATCTTTCCCAGCATCAGGGTCTTTTCTAATGAGTCAGTTCTTCACATCAGATGGCCAAAGTTGGAGTTTCAGCTTCAGCATCAGTCCTTCCAATGAATAATCAGGACTGATTTCCTTTAGAATTGACTGGTTGGACCTTCTTGCAGTTCAAGGGACTCTCAAGAGTCTTCTCCAACACCATAGTTCAAAAACAATTCTTCAGCGCTCAGCTTTCTTTATAGTCCAACTCTCACATCCATACATGACTACTGGAAAGACCACAGCTTTGACTAGATGGATGTTTGTTGGCAAAGTAATATCTCTGCTTTTTAATATGCGGTCTAGGTTGGGAATAGCTTTTCTTCCAAGGAACAAATGTCTTTTAATTTCATGGCTGCGGTCACTATCTGTTGTGATTTTGGAGCCCCCCAAAATAAAGTCACTCTCATTGTTTCCATTGTTTCCCCATCTATTTGCCATGAAGTGAAACTAGTTTTCTTAATGTTGAGTTTTAAGTCAACTTTTTCATTCTCCTCTTTCACTTTCATCAAAAGGCTTTTTAGTTCTTCTTCACTTTCTACCATAAAGGTGATGTCATCTGCATATTTGAGGTTATTGATATTTCTCCCAGAAATCTTGATTTCAGCTTGTGCTTAATCCAGCCTGGCTTTTTGATTGATGTACTCTGCATATAAGTTAAATAAGCAGGGTGACAATATACAGCCTTGATGTACTCCTTTCCCAATTTGGAACCAGTCTGTTGTTCCATGTCCAGTTCTAACTGTTGCTTCTTGACCTGCATACAGATTTCTCAAGAGGCAGGTCAGGTGGTTTGGTATTCTCATCTCTTTCAGAATTTTCCACAGTTTGTTGTGATCCATACAGTCAAAGATTTTGGTGTAGTCAATAAAGGAAAAGTAGATGTTTTTCTGGAACTCTCTTGCTTTTCCAATGATCCAGCAGATGTTGGCAATTTGATCTCTTGTTCCTCTGCCTTTTCTAAATCCAGCTTGACCATCTGGAAGTTCACGATTAAGGTACTGTTGAAGCCTGGCATCCTGACCTTGTGTTAATGTTACCTCAAAATGCATGTTGTGGGTGAGAGGCCTGGTGCCAGGCTCTGAGTTTTGAGACATTTCCTTTCTCTAATTAGCAGATGGCTAGTAGCTATATAACATCCAGCTAAAGATTAGCAGGGGGCCATTCTTTCTGCCCCCTTCTGATGTCTATGTCAGAAGCTTTCTCTATCTCTTTTATAGTTTAATAAAACTATTACACAAAAGCTCTGAGTGATCAAGCCTCATCACTGACCCCGGATTGAATTCCTCTCCTCCAAAAGCCTACAATCCTGGTGTCTTTCATGGCTCAGCAATAATCTTTCAACAACCTTTCTGCATATACATTAAATATGCCCATTTTACAGAGTAGTAATCAGGCTTAGGGTTAAAAATCACACAGCAAGTAGATGATGTAGTCACATTCCAGTTCAGGCCTCTGTCCCGAAAGCCCAGGCACACGGTTAATATTTGGTCTCCTGGCTTCCCTGGTGACTCAGACAGTAAAGAATCCTCCCTCAATGTCGGAGACCTGGCTTTGATCCCTGGGTTGAGAAGATCCCCTCGAGGAGGCATGGCAACTCTCTTCAGTATTCTTGCCTGGAGAATCCCCATGGATACAGGAGTGGCAAGTCCATGGGGTCACAAAGAGTCAGACATGACTGAGCAGCTAAGCACAGCACATCTTCCATATCCAATAAGGGGTTTCCTGGAGTGATGTCCCTGGAAAGTGTTCCAGAGATCAAATGGAGCTGAGAAGGTCAAGGTGACCCATGTTCTGCTGGCAGGAGACGTCTGACCTGGAGGGTGAGACTGAGGACCAGGAAGGCCAAGATCCCCTGCGTGACCGGACTGGCAGCGGCCAGTGTTTAAAGGCCAGGGCAGCGAGTCTCTGGTGTCTCCTGCTTATGTCCCAGCATCTGAGCCCACCTGCCACAGCAAGCTGGGCGCCTGCAGGCAGCCTGGATGCGCCCTGGGGAGGCCAGTCCCAAGGTGTCACAGGAGCCGGGGTGTGAACTTGCAGCTCAAGTTCTTCTGGGAGCGATATTCCTACATGCCTCAAGGTCAGCGGGAACGCTGGTCCCCTCACAGAGAAGGCTTTGTGCCCCAGGGATGGGAATCACTTCTTTGCCTCCAAACCTCAGTGCTTCTGGTTTTTGTCCCCCCATTTCACAATAAATCCAGCTCCTAGAGAGTCCATACATGGTACAGGGACAGTTGGTTCACACTGGAGTTCCCTTTTCCTTGTTGATGGTTCTTTTCTTGAACCTGGACTCTGGAACCCATCTTCTCTTCAATTTCATTGCTACTTCCTCATCATCTCCTACTTGGACTTGCCCAGGAGCCCGCTTCCCTCATCAATCATCCTTTGACTGGTTCCTCCCTGCAGTCACAGCCATTTATGCATAAATCCTCTTGTTGAACAAGTGTTTCCTGTAAGCCACAGTGGATACATCAGTAAAGAAAGCAAACCAAAATCCTTGTCTTCACAAAGCTTACGTGTTATTGAGGGGAACAAAACAATAAGCCAACCAAAGAGGTAAAATTTAAAGTACAAGGTGATAAATACCGTAGAGAAGAAATAAGGGAGGAGGTAGGGTGGTTTTGTGGTTTTAATTAGGATGCACAGCACCTGAAACTAATGTTTTTCTGTAAATCAGCTACAGCCATAGTGTAGTATTAGTTGCTCAGTCATGTCTGGGGCCCGCCAGGCTCCTCTGTCCGTGGAATTCTCCAGGCAAGAATACTGGAGTGGGTTGCCATTCCCTTACTTCAATAAAACTATTAGGATGTACAGGAAAGGCCTCACCAAAGAGGAAATGTTTCAGCCCAGATGGAGGTGAGGGACAGAGGTGTCTGGTCAATGGGCAATGCAGGTGGAGTGCTCCAGGGTCTGGTATAATGTTCTCTTTAGTTTTTATATAAATACTGTTGTCTTGACTCAAGCCAGGAACCAGGGTTCCAGGAAACTATCAATTAAGTTCTGTCGGCCAGCAAACGGGAGATGCTCCAGGCTGTGTTTCTCAAACACAGCATCAGAATCACCTAGAGATCTTGATGAAACAGTTTGTTGGGCTCACCCTTGGCTCTGAGGTGAGGTCCAAGAAGCTGCATTTAAAACATCTGGTGATCCTGACGTTGCTGGAGTGAGGATCATATTTTGAGAAGGTCTGCTCTAAGGCAACTTGCCATCTCCTTCTAGAAGGCTTGGGGTTTGGCCCCAAGCTCAGCTTTGCAGCTTGGCTGACTTTGGTAAACTAAAGACACAACGTCTACTTATCAACTTATTTGAACCTCAGCAAATCACTGATGGAACATTCTCTTCCATTCTGAGAGCATTTGCCTGGCCACAAGGGAGATCATTTTATTTAAGACCCTGTCATCCCCAACCTTCCAAACAAATGGCTTAGTGTTGGTTTAAACCTCATTTATTTTACTAAAATATATCCAATGTTAGTAAAATAAACACGGTTAGGGGCTTCCCTGGTGGCTCAGGTGGTAAAGAATCTGCCTGCAATGCGGGAGACCCAGGCTTGATCCCTGAGTCGGGAAGATCCCCTGGAGAAGGAAATGGCAACTCACTCCAGTATTCTTACCTGGAGAATCCCACGGACAGAAAAGCCTGGCAGGCTACCGTCATGGGGTCCCAAGAGTTGGAAATGACTGAGCAACTAATAAAACAATAACATCCAATAATAACAGCGTTCCCTCCTGTCATTTGCTTTAACTCTTCTTCCAGCTGCACATCTTGAGAACAGCAAGCTTGATATTTTTCTCCCTTTGTCGCCTTGTGCAGCACAGTTTCTAGGCTCAATCAATGGTAAATTCAACATTCAAGAATTGTAAATTCAACACCAACAAAAAAATGTAAATTCAACATTCAAAAAAGGAAGATCATGGCATCCAGTCCCATCACTTCATAGCAAATAGATGGGGAAACAATGGAAACAGTGAGAGACTTTATTTTCTTGGGCTTCAAAATCACTGCAGATTGTAACTGCAGCCATCAAATTAAAATACACTTGCTCCTTGGAAGAAAAGTTATGGCAAACCTAGACAGCATATTAAAAAGCAGAGACATTACTTTGCTAACAAAGGTCCATCTAATCAAAGCTATGGTTTTTCCAGTAGTCATGTATGGTTGTGAGAGTTGGACTGTAAAGAAAGCTGAATGCCAAAGAATTGATGCTTTTAAATCCCTGGTCCAGGGATCAGGAGAAGACTCTTGAGAGTCCCTCGGACTGCAAAGAGATTCAAGCTGTCAACCCTAAAGGAAATCAGTCCTGAACATTCATTGGAAGGACTGATGTTGAAGCTGAAATTCCAATACTTTGGCCACCTGTTGCGAAGAAGTGACTCCCTGGAAAGACCCTGATGCTGGAAAAGATTGAAGGCAGGAGGAGAAGGGGACGACAGAGGATGAGATGGTTGGATGGCATCACCGACTTGGATGAACATGAACTTGAGTAAGCTCCAGGAGTTGGTGATGGACAGGAAAGCCTGGTGTGCTGCAGTCTATGGGGTCACAAACAATCAGACACAGCGGAGCGGCTGAACCGAACTGAACAACGGTAAATTAATAGAACCAAATGGCAGATTCGTTGTCTCTGCAACTGTAAGCTTTGAACCTCCAGGTGGCGCCATTTCACACAGACTCTGGGATCTCCCTGAACGCTTGCAGTATGTATACTGCTGGTCACTAGAAGGAGCCTTGATGTTACACTCCTGAATGCAATGGTCAAAGTCACTAAAACGAAGTAAAACTTTCACTTCGATTTGTACTTGTTCAAAACAACTGACCAGAACTTCCCTGGAGTCCCAGGGGATAAGAATCTGCCTGTCAATGCAGGGAACACGGGTTTGATCCCTGGTCCAGGAAGATTCCATATGCCTCTGAGCAACTAATCCCATGCCATACACCTTTGGAGCCTGTGCTTTACGGCCCAGGAGTTGCAACTGCTGAGCTCCTATGTCCTACAGCCCATGTTCTACAACAAGAGAAGCCACTGCCATGAGAATCTCTCTCACTGCTAGTAGAGAAAGCCCGTGCACAGCAACGGAGACCCAATGCAGCCAAATTAATACAACTGACCAGCTCTTCCCGAGAGCGCTGCATCACCATGCCGGGTGTATTTAATGCCTGTCTCTTCCGATTTCACACCCATGGAGCGGAAGATGAGAAACTGAGGGCTGCATGGGTGGATGAAATCATGAGCCATAGCGGAGTAGAGCCTAAGAGTTGACTATTGAGGGCAGAGGTGATAGAGAGGCAGATAAAGGATCACGTTGGTGGTGAAGCTAAAGAGGAAGTGGAGATCAAAAGTGCCTCACTTGCAGAGGACTGCCACTGTCTGGGGGCTTCCCAGGGGGGGCGCTAGTGGTAAAAAGAAACCTGCCTGCCCATGCAGGAGGCGTAAGAGATGCAGGCTTGATCCCTGGGTCGGGAGATCCCCTGGAGGAGGAAAAGGCAACCCACTCCAGTATTCTTGCCTGGAGAATCCCATGGACAGAGGAGCCTGGCGGGCTCCACTCCATAGGGAGGCACAGAATCAGACGCAACTGAAGCGACATGGCACGCACACAGGACACCGTCTGGATTTATGGTTCTCACTCGAGTGATAATCTGAGCGCTGTGCTGAGCGTTTCACATACACGCTACTATTTAATTCCTAGGATTCCCTTGTTAACAAAGTGCATCTCCATTTATTAAAAAAGTAAAAGATTAGTGGTGTCCTGCATGCATGTGTGCACGCTCAATTGCTCAGTCTTTTTGCAACGCCATGGACTTAACCCACCAGGCTCCCCTGTCCATGGGCTTCTCCAGGCAAGAATACTGGAGTAGGTTGCCAAGCCCTTCTCCAGGGGATCTTCCTGACCCCAGGGCTGAACCAGGGTCTCCTACATCAGCAGGTGGATTCTTTACCATCTAAGCCACCAGGGAAGCTCTACTGACAGATAAATTCAAAACTAGACTATGGAGAGCTGGCCTTGATTTTCACCTTTAACAATACTGGTATTATTTCCCTGCTATTGCTACAATTCCTTCTCTGGAACTATCTTTACCTTTCTCACCACCGTCATTCACAGGAAATTAGGTCGTCTCAGTACAGAAACAGTTGTCAAAAGGAGATTCAGAGGGAGTTATATTTGCTTTAAAAAAATAGTGACCTTCATTTGCCACCACAGGTTCACAAATATCTGTTATGTATCAGTCAAAGCACCTGAACACAGTAAAAATTAAACACAACATCTGAGATTAGATCAAGAACACAGAGTGTGAGTTTAACCTTTGCTCAACCTTCTTGGAAATCCCCAAGCATAACAAAAATGGTATGAAAACAACAACAAAAGAACAAAGTAGTAAACTCAAGAGTGGGGTAGAAAAAAGAAAGTGACAATGACAAGTGTTTAAGATTTCCTGGTAGGCAGAGGACAGATAGGCTGAAATCTACTGAGAGACAAGTATAGAAGAAACCGAAGTCCAGTCACGTGCTGGAGACAATCCTCTAGAGACAGGAATTTGGGGTACAAAACAGGAATCAAGGTTTAGGGTAGGACTGGAGTAAGTTTCCGATAAAAGAAATAGAAAACACTCTAGGTATACTGAACAGGAAGAATTTCATCAAGGAATTGATCATAAAGGCGTTTGAAGAGCTGGAGAAACCAAAAAATAAATAAATAAATAAAAAGGAGGAAGAATACAAGAGTGCTCAATGATTGATGATTGCTTAGAAGACAGTACCAGCCCTAGAACTGAAAGGGAAAAAGAAAAGTGGTGTTGCCAGATCTCATGACTGTAGGTGAAGCTGAGGCTTACTCGGAAGCAAGCTACCGGAGCAAGAAACCAGGAGCCCATCCCCGAGAGCGGCCACGGCTGCAGACGGCGCCACGGCTGGCTTGCTGCGGGCACCGCACACACTGCTTCCGCAACCATTGCAAGAAATGGTGTCACAACTTGGGGGGAAAAATGACATCTTCCCTCTTCCCACCTTCAGACTCTCATCAGTGTCTTCCACTGGGAAAGCTCTCAGGAAGGCAGTTGGCAAGAGAATCTGTATATATAACTCGTCACCTTCAGTTGTAGCAACAGAGTGACGAGCAGGACAGACAACTCTGGAACTGAGAAAACGGAGGCACCCTGTCTGGCACACCGTGACCCCATCCTGCAGTGCCTTCATCTGGCCTTTATCTGGTTTTCAGCCACTTGGAGGCCATTTGTCTCTCCTCAGAAGAGTTTGCATCTGATGGCTTGTTGCCCACAATGTGATAAATAAATTTAATGAATAAGAGGATAGATTATTGGCCCATTCATTCTCCATAGTTTCTTCGAGATGATAAGCAACTTTAGCCTGTTGCTGATGCCACAGGGTAGCTGCTTTCCTCCCTAGACTAACACCTGGGTTTGCAGAGGCCTCAGACTCCCTTGTTTGGGAGGGACCTGTGATGGGGTGGTGACTTGCTGTCCCCAGGGGTCTCCTGCACCTGTTCAATGAGGGACATATACCTTAAGGACATGCCAGCTCCCCTTACTGACAGTGGGAGGGACAGGAAGCATCATTAGCACCTGGCTCCATTCCTGCAAGGCAGCTCACCCTCTGGAATTGCTTCCGGTAACATCTGTTCCCCAGGAAGAACAGATGTGTTTGAACAATTCTCACCTTGATCTGTCGATCTTTTTTTAGATTTATTTTACTGA
>SJYW01039129.1:119828-149642 GCA_006410735.1 Raphicerus campestris
CAAGGGACTCTCAAGAGTCTTCTCCAACACCATAGTTCAAAAACAATTCTTCAGCGCTCAGCTTTCTTTATAGTCCAACTCTCACATCCATACATGACTACTGGAAAGACCACAGCTTTGACTAGATGGATGTTTGTTGGCAAAGTAATATCTCTGCTTTTTAATATGCGGTCTAGGTTGGGAATAGCTTTTCTTCCAAGGAACAAATGTCTTTTAATTTCATGGCTGCGGTCACTATCTGTTGTGATTTTGGAGCCCCCCAAAATAAAGTCACTCTCATTGTTTCCATTGTTTCCCCATCTATTTGCCATGAAGTGAAACTAGTTTTCTTAATGTTGAGTTTTAAGTCAACTTTTTCATTCTCCTCTTTCACTTTCATCAAAAGGCTTTTTAGTTCTTCTTCACTTTCTACCATAAAGGTGATGTCATCTGCATATTTGAGGTTATTGATATTTCTCCCAGAAATCTTGATTTCAGCTTGTGCTTAATCCAGCCTGGCTTTTTGATTGATGTACTCTGCATATAAGTTAAATAAGCAGGGTGACAATATACAGCCTTGATGTACTCCTTTCCCAATTTGGAACCAGTCTGTTGTTCCATGTCCAGTTCTAACTGTTGCTTCTTGACCTGCATACAGATTTCTCAAGAGGCAGGTCAGGTGGTTTGGTATTCTCATCTCTTTCAGAATTTTCCACAGTTTGTTGTGATCCATACAGTCAAAGATTTTGGTGTAGTCAATAAAGGAAAAGTAGATGTTTTTCTGGAACTCTCTTGCTTTTCCAATGATCCAGCAGATGTTGGCAATTTGATCTCTTGTTCCTCTGCCTTTTCTAAATCCAGCTTGACCATCTGGAAGTTCACGATTAAGGTACTGTTGAAGCCTGGCATCCTGACCTTGTGTTAATGTTACCTCAAAATGCATGTTGTGGGTGAGAGGCCTGGTGCCAGGCTCTGAGTTTTGAGACATTTCCTTTCTCTAATTAGCAGATGGCTAGTAGCTATATAACATCCAGCTAAAGATTAGCAGGGGGCCATTCTTTCTGCCCCCTTCTGATGTCTATGTCAGAAGCTTTCTCTATCTCTTTTATAGTTTAATAAAACTATTACACAAAAGCTCTGAGTGATCAAGCCTCATCACTGACCCCGGATTGAATTCCTCTCCTCCAAAAGCCTACAATCCTGGTGTCTTTCATGGCTCAGCAATAATCTTTCAACAACCTTTCTGCATATACATTAAATATGCCCATTTTACAGAGTAGTAATCAGGCTTAGGGTTAAAAATCACACAGCAAGTAGATGATGTAGTCACATTCCAGTTCAGGCCTCTGTCCCGAAAGCCCAGGCACACGGTTAATATTTGGTCTCCTGGCTTCCCTGGTGACTCAGACAGTAAAGAATCCTCCCTCAATGTCGGAGACCTGGCTTTGATCCCTGGGTTGAGAAGATCCCCTCGAGGAGGCATGGCAACTCTCTTCAGTATTCTTGCCTGGAGAATCCCCATGGATACAGGAGTGGCAAGTCCATGGGGTCACAAAGAGTCAGACATGACTGAGCAGCTAAGCACAGCACATCTTCCATATCCAATAAGGGGTTTCCTGGAGTGATGTCCCTGGCAAGTGTTCCAGAGATCAAATGGAGCTGAGAAGGTCAAGGTGACCCATGTTCTGCTGGCAGGAGACGTCTGACCTGGAGGGTGAGACTGAGGACCAGGAAGGCCAAGATCCCCTGCGTGACCGGACTGGCAGCGGCCAGTGTTTAAAGGCCAGGGCAGCGAGTCTCTGGTGTCTCCTGCTTATGTCCCAGCATCTGAGCCCACCTGCCACAGCAAGCTGGGCGCCTGCAGGCAGCCTGGATGCGCCCTGGGGAGGCCAGTCCCAAGGTGTCACAGGAGCCGGGGTGTGAACTTGCAGCTCAAGTTCTTCTGGGAGCGATATTCCTACATGCCTCAAGGTCAGCGGGAACGCTGGTCCCCTCACAGAGAAGGCTTTGTGCCCCAGGGATGGGAATCACTTCTTTGCCTCCAAACCTCAGTGCTTCTGGTTTTTGTCCCCCCATTTCACAATAAATCCAGCTCCTAGAGAGTCCATACATGGTGCAGGGAAAGTTGGGTCACACTGGAGTTCCCTTTTCCTTGTTGATGGTTCTTTTCTTGAACCTGGACTCTGGAACCCATCTTCTCTTCAATTTCATTGCTACTTCCTCATCATCTCCTACTTGGACTTGCCCAGGAGCCCGCTTCCCTCATCAATCATCCTTTGACTGGTTCCTCCCTGCAGTCACAGCCATTTATGCATAAATCCTCTTGTTGAACAAGTGTTTCCTGTAAGCCACAGTGGATACATCAGTAAAGAAAGCAAACCAAAATCCTTGTCTTCACAAAGCTTACGTGTTATTGAGGGGAACAAAACAATAAGCCAACCAAAGAGGTAAAATTTAAAGTACAAGGTGATAAATACCGTAGAGAAGAAATAAGGGAGGAGGTAGGGTGGTTTTGTGGTTTTAATTAGGATGCACAGCACCTGAAACTAATGTTTTTCTGTAAATCAGCTACAGCCATAGTGTAGTATTAGTTGCTCAGTCATGTCTGGGGCCCGCCAGGCTCCTCTGTCCGTGGAATTCTCCAGGCAAGAATACTGGAGTGGGTTGCCATTCCCTTACTTCAATAAAACTATTAGGATGTACAGGAAAGGCCTCACCAAAGAGGAAATGTTTCAGCCCAGATGGAGGTGAGGGACAGAGGTGTCTGGTCAATGGGCAATGCAGGTGGAGTGCTCCAGGGTCTGGTATAATGTTCTCTTTAGTTTTTATATAAATACTGTTGTCTTGACTCAAGCCAGGAACCAGGGTTCCAGGAAACTATCAATTAAGTTCTGTCGGCCAGCAAACGGGAGATGCTCCAGGCTGTGTTTCTCAAACACAGCATCAGAATCACCTAGAGATCTTGATGAAACAGTTTGTTGGGCTCACCCTTGGCTCTGAGGTGAGGTCCAAGAAGCTGCATTTAAAACATCTGGTGATCCTGACGTTGCTGGAGTGAGGATCATATTTTGAGAAGGTCTGCTCTAAGGCAACTTGCCATCTCCTTCTAGAAGGCTTGGGGTTTGGCCCCAAGCTCAGCTTTGCAGCTTGGCTGACTTTGGTAAACTAAAGACACAACGTCTACTTATCAACTTATTTGAACCTCAGCAAATCACTGATGGAACATTCTCTTCCATTCTGAGAGCATTTGCCTGGCCACAAGGGAGATCATTTTATTTAAGACCCTGTCATCCCCAACCTTCCAAACAAATGGCTTAGTGTTGGTTTAAACCTCATTTATTTTACTAAAATATATCCAATGTTAGTAAAATAAACACGGTTAGGGGCTTCCCTGGTGGCTCAGGTGGTAAAGAATCTGCCTGCAATGCGGGAGACCCAGGCTTGATCCCTGAGTCGGGAAGATCCCCTGGAGAAGGAAATGGCAACTCACTCCAGTATTCTTACCTGGAGAATCCCACGGACAGAAAAGCCTGGCAGGCTACCGTCATGGGGTCCCAAGAGTTGGAAATGACTGAGCAACTAATAAAACAATAACATCCAATAATAACAGCGTTCCCTCCTGTCATTTGCTTTAACTCTTCTTCCAGCTGCACATCTTGAGAACAGCAAGCTTGATATTTTTCTCCCTTTGTCGCCTTGTGCAGCACAGTTTCTAGGCTCAATCAATGGTAAATTCAACATTCAAGAATTGTAAATTCAACACCAACAAAAAAATGTAAATTCAACATTCAAAAAAGGAAGATCATGGCATCCAGTCCCATCACTTCATAGCAAATAGTTGGGGAAACAATGGAAACAGTGAGAGACTTTATTTTCTTGGGCTTCAAAATCACTGCAGATTGTAACTGCAGCCATCAAATTAAAATACACTTGCTCCTTGGAAGAAAAGTTATGGCAAACCTAGACAGCATATTAAAAAGCAGAGACATTACTTTGCTAACAAAGGTCCATCTAATCAAAGCTATGGTTTTTCCAGTAGTCATGTATGGTTGTGAGAGTTGGACTGTAAAGAAAGCTGAATGCCAAAGAATTGATGCTTTTAAATCCCTGGTCCAGGGATCAGGAGAAGACTCTTGAGAGTCCCTCGGACTGCAAAGAGATTCAAGCTGTCAACCCTAAAGGAAATCAGTCCTGAACATTCATTGGAAGGACTGATGTTGAAGCTGAAATTCCAATACTTTGGCCACCTGTTGCGAAGAAGTGACTCCCTGGAAAGACCCTGATGCTGGAAAAGATTGAAGGCAGGAGGAGAAGGGGACGACAGAGGATGAGATGGTTGGATGGCATCACCGACTTGGATGAACATGAACTTGAGTAAGCTCCAGGAGTTGGTGATGGACAGGAAAGCCTGGTGTGCTGCAGTCTATGGGGTCACAAACAATCAGACACAGCGGAGCGGCTGAACCGAACTGAACAACGGTAAATTAATAGAACCAAATGGCAGATTCGTTGTCTCTGCAACTGTAAGCTTTGAACCTCCAGGTGGCGCCATTTCACACAGACTCTGGGATCTCCCTGAACGCTTGCAGTATGTATACTGCTGGTCACTAGAAGGAGCCTTGATGTTACACTCCTGAATGCAATGGTCAAAGTCACTAAAAGGAAGTAAAACTTTCACTTCGATTTGTACTTGTTCAAAACAACTGACCAGAACTTCCCTGGAGTCCCAGGGGATAAGAATCTGCCTGTCAATGCAGGGAACACGGGTTTGATCCCTGGTCCAGGAAGATTCCATATGCCTCTGAGCAACTAATCCCATGCCATACACCTTTGGAGCCTGTGCTTTACGGCCCAGGAGTTGCAACTGCTGAGCTCCTATGTCCTACAGCCCATGTTCTACAACAAGAGAAGCCACTGCCATGAGAATCTCTCTCACTGCTAGTAGAGAAAGCCCGTGCACAGCAACGGAGACCCAATGCAGCCAAATTAATACAACTGACCAGCTCTTCCCGAGAGCGCTGCATCACCATGCCGGGTGTATTTAATGCCTGTCTCTTCCGATTTCACACCCATGGAGCGGAAGATGAGAAACTGAGGGCTGCATGGGTGGATGAAATCATGAGCCATAGCGGAGTAGAGCCTAAGAGTTGACTATTGAGGGCAGAGGTGATAGAGAGGCAGATAAAGGATCACGTTGGTGGTGAAGCTAAAGAGGAAGTGGAGATCAAAAGTGCCTCACTTGCAGAGGACTGCCACTGTCTGGGGGCTTCCCAGGGGGGGCGCTAGTGGTAAAAAGAAACCTGCCTGCCCATGCAGGAGGCGTAAGAGATGCAGGCTTGATCCCTGGGTCGGGAGATCCCCTGGAGGAGGAAAAGGCAACCCACTCCAGTATTCTTGCCTGGAGAATCCCATGGACAGAGGAGCCTGGCGGGCTCCACTCCATAGGGAGGCACAGAATCAGACGCAACTGAAGCGACATGGCACGCACACAGGACACCGTCTGGATTTATGGTTCTCACTCGAGTGATAATCTGAGCGCTGTGCTGAGCGTTTCACATACACGCTACTATTTAATTCCTAGGATTCCCTTGTTAACAAAGTGCATCTCCATTTATTAAAAAAGTAAAAGATTAGTGGTGTCCTGCATGCATGTGTGCACGCTCAATTGCTCAGTCTTTTTGCAACGCCATGGACTTAACCCACCAGGCTCCCCTGTCCATGGGCTTCTCCAGGCAAGAATACTGGAGTAGGTTGCCAAGCCCTTCTCCAGGGGATCTTCCTGACCCCAGGGCTGAACCAGGGTCTCCTACATCAGCAGGTGGATTCTTTACCATCTAAGCCACCAGGGAAGCTCTACTGACAGATAAATTCAAAACTAGACTATGGAGAGCTGGCCTTGATTTTCACCTTTAACAATACTGGTATTATTTCCCTGCTATTGCTACAATTCCTTCTCTGGAACTATCTTTACCTTTCTCACCACCGTCATTCACAGGAAATTAGGTCGTCTCAGTACAGAAACAGTTGTCAAAAGGAGATTCAGAGGGAGTTATATTTGCTTTAAAAAAATAGTGACCTTCATTTGCCACCACAGGTTCACAAATATCTGTTATGTATCAGTCAAANATCATTCACAGGAAATTAGGTCATCTCAGTACAGAAACAGTTGTCAAAAGGAGATTCAGAGGGAGTTATATTTGCTTTAAAAGAATAGTGACCTTCATTTGCCACCACAAGTTCACAAATATCTGTTATGTATCAGTCAAAGCACCTGAACACAGTAAAAATTAAACACAACATCTGAGATTAGATCAAGAACACAGAGTGTGAGTTTAACCTTTGCTCAACCTTCTTGGAAATCCCCAAGCATAACAAAAATGGTATGAAAACAACAACAAAAGAACAAAGTAGTAAACTCAAGAGTGGGGTAGAAAAAAGAAAGTGACNGAACACAGAGTGTGAGTTTAACCTTTGCTCAACCTTCTTGGAAATCCCCAAGCATAACAAAAATGGTATGAAAACAACAACAAAAGAACAAAGTAGTAAACTCAAGAGTGGGGTAGAAAAAAGAAAGTGACAATGACAAGTGTTTAAGATTTCCTGGTAGGCAGAGGACAGATAGGCTGAAATCTACTGAGAGACAAGTATAGAAGAAACCGAAGTCCAGTCACGTGCTGGAGACAATCCTCTAGAGACAGGAATTTGGGGTACAAAACAGGAATCAAGGTTTAGGGTAGGACTGGAGTAAGTTTCCGATAAAAGAAATAGAAAACACTCTAGGTATACTGAACAGGAAGAATTTCATCAAGGAATTGATCATAAAGGCGTTTGAAGAGCTGGAGAAACCAAAAAATAAATAAATAAATAAAAAGGAGGAAGAATACAAGAGTGCTCAATGATTGATGATTGCTTAGAAGACAGTACCAGCCCTAGAACTGAAAGGGAAAAAGAAAAGTGGTGTTGCCAGATCTCATGACTGTAGGTGAAGCTGAGGCTTACTCGGAAGCAAGCTACCGGAGCAAGAAACCAGGAGCCCATCCCTGAGAGCGGCCACGGCTGCAGACGGCGCCACGGCTGGCTTGCTGCGGGCACCGCACACACTGCTTCCGCAACCATTGCAAGAAATGGTGTCACAACTTGGNAATTAAAAGACACTTACTCCTTGGAAGAAAAGCTATGACCAACCTAGATAGCATATTAAAAAGCAGAGACATTACTTTGATGACAAAGGTCTTTGCTAGTCAAAGCTATGGTTTTTCCAGTGGTCATGTATGGATGTGAGAGTTGGACCATAAAGAAAGCTGACTACTGAAGAATTAATGCTTTTGAACCGTGGTGTTGGTGAAGACTCTTGAGAGTCCCTTGGACTGCAAGGAGATCCAACCAGTTGATCTTAAAGGAAATGAGTCCTGAATATTCATTGGAAGGACTGATGCTGAAGCTGAAGCTCCAATATTTTGGTCATCTGATGAGAAGAACTGACTCACTGGAAAAGACCCTGNGATCTTAAAGGAAATGAGTCCTGAATATTCATTGGAAGGACTGATGCTGAAGCTGAAGCTCCAATATTTTGGTCATCTGATGAGAAGAACTGACTCACTGGAAAAGACCCTGATAATGAGAAAGACCGAAGGCAGGAGGAGAAGGGGAAGAGAGAGGATGAGATGGTTGGATGGCATTACTGACTGGATGGACATGAGTCTGAGCAAGCTCTGGGAGTTGCTGATGGACAGGGAAACCTGATGTGCTGCAGTCCAGGGGGTCGCAAAGAGCCGGACACGACTGAGTGACTGAACTGGGCCAAGGGATCTGGATTAGAGCCTTATAAATAGCAGGTCTTTAAAAGTGCTGGCTGAACCAACGAAAGAATACTGCAATTCACTGTGAAATGTTTCTCATGTAACTTCCCTCTTCCTGCCTCCCTGCCCTCAATCTCAGTTCCCACTGGCAGGTGTTTCTGCTGTTTCCTTCAAATGAGTCTATGCAGGTGCACCATTAACTTATTTGACAAGTTTTGTGAGACAATGACCGAAAAGTAAAAATGAATAAATTAATTAAAAGCACTGTTCTCCCTGAACAGAACAAATTTATACAGAAAAATCACTGGCTTAGATGTTCGAGATGGTGATAGCTTTATGACAAACCCCCATGATGAGAAAAGCCTTCCTATACCAGCTTCTGTCTGCCATCTTCTCATCTCTTTCTTTTTAGTAAAAGCAAGAACCTTCTCTGCCCCTCTTTCTCCCCTAATGGATTCCATTCCCTGGGAGTCCACGCAAAGCCAGCCCTGTACTGGTGCTAACAGGGAGCCAGCAGGTGGCAGAAGACAGCTACAGCTTCCCCAGCCTCCAACTGGAGAAGGTGGGGCTGCTTGCCAGTCTCCAAGGGAGAAATAGGACTGAAGCCTTATTCATAAGCCTGGGAGGAAAAGTCGGGGATAAAGAACAGAAGCACAAGGTGTACATGAAACCTTTTATTACACCAAGAGAAGCTGTACTTTCAAGTTAAGCCAGGTGGCTGCAGAATTGCCTGCAATTGTCCCCAGGGTGGCTGTTTCTAGATCCCTAATTACCTCTGCATACCCCAATTTCTGTAACAAAGAGTCTTGAAGCAACATCCTAGGAATCATTCATTTCTGAATCAGAGGAGACTTTTCTTTGCCAACTCATTCCTTCTCTAGGTAATGTATCATCGAATTTTCACTGCTCTGGGCTGATTTTCCACCCCTCATTTCCAAAAGGAGAAAACAGAAGGCTCCAAAATGTGAGACTTCATTTGAAAAATCCCCAAATGTGGCCTCTTTTAATTACATCCTGTCAACTGCATCAGGGCCCTCTGTTCCATGTCCCCACAGACCCTTTCTGATCCCAGAACCTACCACGCTGGCTTGGATTTCTCTGTTTACTTATCTCTCTCACTCCACTAGACTGTGACCTTGAAGCAGGGACTAAGCCTTATTCATTTTGTATTCCTAAGGCTTAGAACTGAGTTTCATGCTAGAAGGCATCCTACAAACATTTATTGAATGAATACATCTCACCAGTTTTTATCTCTTATCTGACAAAAAGGCCATTTCTATTTGGATTAAAACCTCAGGCAAGTAAAACCTCAGAGGAGTCCCCAGATGGAATCGTGAGAATCCACTTTCCCCAACTTCCCTGCAGTGCATCAGGAACTCCACGCCAGGAGTTGCAGCTTTGGAGAACTTTTTTGTGTATCATAAGGTATATGTTTGGCTCTTGTGTATGTTTGTATGTGTGTGTTTAGGGGTAGTGGTATATTCTTGAAAAATGCAGTGTTTCTTTAAAGTTCTGTTGGAAAATATTTCCCTCAGTTATACTCAGAAACTAACACCTTTTAATGCTTGCTTTTCACTTTGATAAAATATGCCATTCCCTTATATACTTAGATTGGCTATCACCTCAATGTGCTATCTGGTCCCTGTGGATAGGGAAGCTGCACAGGGGCATGCGTTTTGCCCATAGGGACAGTGACCCACCTCTATAGAATTAGTTTGCAAACTGCAGTGAGTCCTAATTTCAAATGAAGGACTTAACTGTGCAAAATCACAGCCAGCACGAGGCAGAGCCCATGTCTCTGCTGAAAGCAGCCAGATCTCTGGCTATAGTTACAACAGAATATCCCAGTCTTGCCCTAAAAATCCAGTTCCTAAGTCTTGACTTCCCTCCCATAGAGTAGGAAAGAGAACTATTACATTCAACTCATCTGAATTGCAAAAGCAGCTTAGCATGGCTTTCCTTTTCTCCTAGGACCTTTGAAAATTACACCCACTGCAATACTCCAAATCTTTTTTCCTCACAGAAAGGTTTAGACTGAGGGAGCAGAGTAGTGCCAAAGAGCCCTGGGATTCTGGAGCCTTGGCTTCCAGTTCCTGCTCTGGGGAAAAATAACTTGACATGAAACAGGGACTCTCTGTATGCGCCCCTACACCTAAGCCTTCGTCTTTCCCCACTGAAATGAATGAAGACATGAATCCATAGAAGATCTCTAAGGTGTGTCTGAGATCAAATATCTTACGTGTATGCTTGTGTGCTAAGTTGCTTCAGCTGCGTCTGACTCTTTGCAACCCTATGTACTGTAGCCTGCCAGGCTCCTCTGTCCATGAGATTCTCCAGGCAAGAATACTGGAATGGGTTGCCATGCCCTCTCCAGGGGATCTTCCCAACCCAGAGACTGAACCTGTGTCTCTCACATCTCCTACATTGGCAGGTGGGTTCTTCACCACTAGTGCCACCTAAACATGTCTTGCAGAGATTTTCAAAACAAAATAAATATTGGTTCTCAAGAGTGATTTAGTGTGGTTTAATATTGTTGTGATAATTCATTCACTTAACAAATATTTATGAAACAAGGAGTTATTTGAGACCTGAGAATTCAACAATGTGTAAGACAGACAAGGTCCTCGTGGGGAGGGATGGACAATAAATAAATCAAATGTGATAATTTCAGAGAGTGATAAAAGCTATGGAGAAGATAAAGCATAATAGTATGGCAGACATAGGTAGAGAGAAGAATGTTTCTGGTTTGGGTGTCAGCAGACCCATTCTAGATAGCTGCATAGACTGTCTATACTGGGCACACCATCCACCTTCCTCAGATGGTGTCCTTTGAGTTGAAACCAGACAGAGGTAGTAACAAACTGTGTTATTGGGTTTTTTTCCAATCTCCATTTACATACCCTTTTAAACTTAAAAAAATTGGATCAAATGATATTTGGGGTTAAATATAGTGCCATTTAGTAAGCTAGTGAATAATTTTCCTTCTCCCTGAGTTCAGTTAGTTGTTCCATTGTCTCATATAGCTATCTCTGCATTGAAATCTATCTATTGATGTATCTCTCCACTAGCACTTGTCCAGCAGAATTTTTAGCAATCTCATCTGCCCACAAAGGGCTGTGAAACTCAGAGACACAGAACTTCCTTTTCATATTATTTATCCCATTGCTAAGGGTCATGCCTATCAGAAGTACATAGCAAATGTCTAATGAATAAACAAAATGAAGGAATGAATGGTTTGAAATCAAGTATCTTATTCTGACTCCTCTTTGATGCCTTCCACAGACTGCACAGATGTACTTCTCCAACAGAAGCAAATGTAAATGGTGTGAGGATGTGGAGTCATCTCCTGCCCTTTGCTGTGATCACCCTGAAAAGAAGAAGGATGAGTTTGCCAAATACCATCTGCAAAGAAGGCTGTAATACTTTCCATAAGGCACCGAGCCCAGTGTGTTAGTCATTCAGTCATGTCTGATTCTTTGTGACCCCATGGACTGTGGCCCTCCAGGTTCCTCTGTCCATGGAGTTCTCCAGGCAAGAATACTGGAGTGGGTTGTCATTCCCTTCTCCAGTTAGGAGATCATCCTAACCCAGGGATCAAACCTGTGTCTCCTGCATTGCAGGTGGACTCTTTACCATCTGAACCACCAGGGAAGCCTAAGAAAAAGACAAATGAGCCTGCTTGTCAATGATTATCCTCATTCCTTGATGTTGATGGTGTTAGGGATGGAAATGACATAAATATTGCTCTTGATGTTCCTTTAGCTGAGGATTCTATGTTGCAAGTTCATTTATTTGTTGCTTGAGATCCTTTCTCAGGTCGTTAACATTTCACTAAGGAAATGCATCAATTAAAAAAGTAATACCAATGCCTAGTTTTTCTAATGGGATTATAAAATGAGGGTCATTTAAAAATATTTGTTTCAAATGTTTAGGAGCATATTTTAATGATCCTTTAGTAACTTTACACTGTGCTATTCCTATATGATTTGATGTACAAGAAAACTAGGACCAAATATAAACAGACCTACCTCATAATTACAAGAACATTATTTCTAACATGCTTACAAAGTGATCTGCCTGTCTATTTCCAGATAAAAAATAATTTTCAGAAATAAAAGTGTTATAAAGTGTATGCTTCTCTATATTTCCTAATTAGGGCTAAATTTTGGCAAACTCACTCTCGAACTTTTATCCACTAATATTTTCCAAGACAGAATAACCGTAAAGACAGTGATTCTCAGGAAAGGTAGGGGTCTCCCAGATGAGAAGAATTCTTATTATCCTGTGTGGGAATGTGTTTTGTATGTCGACTTTATAAAGCAGTGGTGTGAGAGGGTGCAGGCTTACCATAAGGTTGAGAACTTACTTCTTTGTGTTGCTGCTGACCTAGTTGCACTTGGGATGTACAATTTATCTCACCAGCTCAATATTTCTCAGTCTACATTCACTACTATTCCTAAAAGATTATCGTAAAAGACATTCAAATGGTGTCTTAACAAGATATAAATACTCTCATTTATAAGTGTGGTAGCCCTGCCAATTATAAACCCAGTTATTAATGAAATAAAGCATTTATTAAGAAATACAGTGCCAGCTTCCAGTAGCTCAAACGCAAGTGAAATCACCTTTGAGAGAAATGAGATTGATTTAGGAAAACTATTTTCTTACTCAACCAGTGATGGCTTCAAGAAACTGTTGCTTTCTTTTATAAATTCTCACATACCATCTGGAAACCAGTTACAGAATTCTGCTTGAAATCTATAGCTAAAATATTGTAGGTAAATGGTCATTTGATATGCTTGTATATACTCCAGTAATGGGGGACATGTTAACCCCATGAGATACTGAATTTCACTTTTTCTTCAAATTGTATTGATTTCATTATTTAAAACTTGGGCCAGAAAACTTGAATTTATTTTAATCTTTAGTCGAAACCTCCTCCATCCACTTACCTAGTCTTCCTCATTGTGGTAAATGAAGCCACCATCTATTCAGCTGAGTCATCCATGATTTTAGATCTTTCCTCAACTCCCCTTCCTCTTTTACTGTTTATCAACAGGTCCTATCCTTCCTACCTCAAAACTGTACACTCTATCTCTGCTACCACTGTTTCAGGGCACATTAAAATCTCACTTGAACTAGCGTAGCCACCNCTCAACTCCCCTTCCTCTTTTTCTGTTGATCAACAGGTCCTATCCTTCCTACCTCAAAACTGTACACTCTATCTCTGCTACCACTGTTTCAGGGCACATCACTTGAAAAATCTCACTTGAACTAGCGTAGCCATCCTATGACTCTCCTTGCTTATACCCTCCCTTCATCTTCCAAACCTTTCTCCACACAACAGCAAGAGCAATTTCTTAACACATACAGCAAATCATGTCATTGCACTTGGCATAAAATCCAAACTCCTTACCTGGATTGCAAAACCCTACATAGTATTGCCCTGCCACTGCCACCTCAGCTTGTACCACACTCCCCTCTTCTGCTCAGTATGATTCAGCTTCAGGGACTTCTTTTCTGTTTCAGAAAGATGTCAAATCCTTTCCCACATCAGCAGTTTTGCATGTGTATTTGTTCACTGGTACATTTTCTTTGCTTTGAATAGTTCCTGGCTTACAGAAAGTGCTGAACAAATATTTGTTGAATGAATGAATAAATGCTGCTCTTTGCTTATTATCTCCTTCACTCTTGGTATGGTTACTTTCTCATTCTTTACGCTTTGGATTAAGGCACCTACTAACAATTCCTTCCCCAACCTATTGTTTAAATAGGGCCCCTTCGCATCACAGTACTACTACAATTTTTTTTGCTACATCTATTTGTCTGCTCATTGTTTTGAAATTGTCTTCCTCTTGCATAAAACTCCAGGCTTCATGAGGATCATTTGTTGAATTTACCAGTGTATTAACTAGTGCCTGGCAATGTTCCTGGGACACACTGCTAGTTGTGGATCAATGTCTATTCAGTGGATTAATGAATAAATAAATGAGTGTGTAAGTATATTAAACACCGACAATCAACTTATTGGTTCAAAGCAGATCCAACTAATTGCTATTTTGAAAACAATACTTCTTCATTATGAGAAGGACTCATTTATTGATTTCCTGTCCTTGGCATTCGCCCACACGAATCCTTAGGAAGTTCAAATTGAAAATATTGGTTGGCATAAAAACTCGTTACAGGTTTGAAGCATTTTTTGTGATTACTACTCTGGACTTATTTCAAAAAATGAAACTAGTTCTAAGATCAAATTTCACAAGTCCTTGACCTTTTAGAGAGAACTTCAAGTAGGTGTTGAGGTCTGCACTGAGGCTGCCTTTCCAGTCCTAAGCTTGTGAAATGCCATTACTTAATATTTCAAGAACTTTGTATTTCAAAAAACTACATTCTTTTGGGAACAAATAGGCTATATATCTCCTTTTTGGTGGAGGCAGGAGGGTGGAGGGAGTGGCAGTATGGTTTGCTATTAACTCAAATAATCATAAAATTGGAAATCATTGCCTCAGCCTCTGGTCTACAGAGCACTTAATAGTGTTTATGTCAGTTAACATCTGGCCTCCAAATGTTATCAGTCTTGAACACTGCACCTGCAGACAGCCTGGTATTTGAGTTTTAAATATGTTCTTTTGGAAAGGAGGGAGGGGTGAGAGAAGGGAGATAAGAGAAATAGAGGTAGAAAAATGAGGCCACAGGATCTTTTCTCCATGACTTTGGCAGTAAAATTATAAAGGTGACACTTTTTTTTTCTTCCTACAGACACAGCGTGTGTGCCCAGCTACGTGTTATGTGTTTGGTAGACTTTAACTCATTTCATTGTTATAATCACTCTGTGGGGAAGATATTAACATGATTCTGTGGATGTGAAAACTGAAGTTCAAAGGGTTTAAATACTTTGCTGAAGATCACTCATCTACTGAATGGTGGATTTTGGATTTAAACTCAGTTTGATCGGGACCATTAACAAATTCAATCAACTCACTCCTATCAGTAAATCTCTGCTCAGCCTCTCCTCTTGTTACCATCAGTAAAACTCTATGGTTATACATGAAGTCAAGTCTTTTGTTCTCCACCTGTTCCCCACCTTTCCTCCCTATTCAAAGGCCGTGGTGCTTTATTTGCTCCTGCATCATTTTCCATTTTGCATATCAGCAAATAATCAAACTTTTAAGATTTATATCTAAGTACAATACAAAATCCACAATAAAAAATAACAGAAAGATTTCTACAAGATAAAATTTGAAACAATTCATCATCAGCAGACTTGAAGTATCAGTTCAGTTCAGTTCAGTCACTCAGTCGTGTCCGACCCCATGAATAGCAGCACGCCAGGCCTCTCTGTCCATCACCAACTCACGGAGTGCACTCAAACTTACGTCCATCGAGTCAGTGAAGTCATCTAGCCATCTCATCCTCTGTCATCCCCTTCTCCTCCTGCCCCCAATCTCTCCCAGCATCAGAGTCTTTTCTAATGAGTCAACTCTTCACATGAGGTGGCCAAAGTACAGGAGTTTCAGCTTCGACATCATTCCTTCCGCAGAGGAATACCCAGGACTGATCTCCTTCAGAATGGACTGGTTGCATCTCCTTGCAGTCCAAGGGACTCTCAAGAGTCTTCTCCAACACCACACTTCAAAACACCACGCATCACGGCACTCTGCCTTCTTCACAGTTCATCTCTCACATCCATACATGACCACTGGAAAAACCATAGCCTTGACTAGACGGACCTTAGTTGGCAAAGTAATGCCTCTGCTTTTGAATATACTATCTAGGTTGGTCATAACTTTCCTCCCAAGGAGTAAGCCTCTTCTAATTTCATGGCTGCAGTCACCATCTGCAGTGATTTTGCAGCCCCCCAAAATAAAGTCTGATACTGTTTCCCCATCTATTTCCCATGAAATGATGGGACCAGATGCCATGATCTTTGTTTTCTGAATGTTGAGCTTTAAGCCAACTTGTTCACTCTCCTCTTTCACTTTCATCAAGAGGCTTTTCAGTTCCTCTTCACTTTCTGCCAGAAGGGTGGTGTCATCTGCATATCTGAGGTTATTGATATTTCTCCCGGCAGTCTTGATTCCAGCTTGTGCTTCTTCCAGCCCAGCGTTTCTCATGATGTATTCTGCATAGAAGTTAAATAAGCAGGGTGACAATATACAGCCTTGATGTACGTCTTTTCCTATTTGGAACCAGTCTGTTGTTCCATGTCCAGTTCTAACTGTTGCTTCCTGACCTGCATATAGGTTTCTCAAGAAGTATAAGAAATGGTAAAGAAAATCCTTCAGGCAGAAGGAAAATATCAGATGAAACTTTGAATCTACACACAAAAAAATGAAGGGTTTTTTGCTTCTTATTAAAATATCTGAAAAATATCATTGACTGAAAAGCCAAAAAATAATAATATATTTGATATTTATGGCACATGTAGAAGTAAGCCATATAACAGTAAGTGCACAACGGTAAAGGGAGTAATTGAAATTATTGTGGAAAAGTTATTATACTATAGGTACTGCTTAAAGGAAGACTGTAGTAAACTAAAACTTATACTAGAATCTCCAAATGAAAGTGTGAAAGTGTTAGTCACTCAGGTCCGACTCTTTGCAACTCCATGGACTATAAAATATCTGAAAAATATAATTGACTGAGAAGGCTCCTGAACCCCACCCTCTCTCCCCATTCAAAGACTGTGTAGAATTCTCCAGGCAAGAATACTGACCTTCTCCAGGGGATCTTCCTGACCCAGGGATCAAACCTGGGTCTGCTGCATTGCATACAGATTCTTTACCATCTGAGTCACTAGGGAAGCCCTCAAATAATAATTAATTTTTCTTTTTTTTAATGAGGAGCTACACCTAAGGAAATAAGACGGAAGTACAAAGTACTTAATTATCCAAAACAGAGCAACTGCTGTTGTTTAGGTGCTCAGTCATGTCCAGCTCTTTGAGACCCCCTGGACTGCAGCACACCAGCCTTCCCTGTCCTTCTCTGTCTTCCAGAGAAGGGGCAGAGAACAAAGCTGAGCAGGGAAGGAGCAAAAAAAAAAGTATATAATGTACAGATAAGACAAACAGAAAATAAATATCCACATGGCAACTTTAAACCTGATCATAGTAACAGTCTCTTTAAATGTAAGTGGTCTTAACACCATAATTGAAAAGCAGACAGTTTCAAAATGGATAAAAGAGCATGACTCAACCATATGCTGCCTGTAAGAAGTCACTTGAAATACATAGACACCAACAAATTAAAGGGAAAAGAATGAAAAAAGATATATCATGATAACACTAATCAAAAGAAATCTAGAATGGCCATATTAAAAGAACAAATAGATTTCAGAGCAAAGACTACTAACAGGATAAAGAGGGGCATTTCACAATAATAAAGGAGACAATCCATAAAGAGGATATAACAATTTTAACAACTGTTGTGCCTAACAATATTATTTCAAAATGCATGAAACAAAAAAGGACAAGTAGAGCAATTTACAAGCATAATCTCAATAATTGATAGATCAAATAGAAGCCCCCCAAATATATAGAAGACTCAAAAAACACTATCAATGTGACCTAATTGACTGATAGAGAGCTACACTCAGCAACAACTGAATACACAGTCTTTTCAAGTGCACATGGACATTTACCAACATAGGCAATATTCTAGGCCATAAAACAAGTTCAATAGGCTTTTAAGAATTCAAGTATACAAAATATGTCCTTTGATCAGAGTGAAATTGAATTAGAAATCACACCAGAATGCTAATAATGTTCCATGTATTTGGAATTACACATTCTAAATAACTCATGAGTTAAGGATAAAATCCAAAGAGAAACAGTATTTTAAACTGAATTAAATGTAAAAATATGACGTATCAAAATCTGTGGGATGCAGCTAAAGCAGGGGAATCTATAGTGCTAAATTTTTATTAGAAAAGAATAAAATAAATGACCTCACTTTCTAGGTTAAGAAACTAGGGG
Source organism: Raphicerus campestris (assembly GCA_006410735.1). Classification (NCBI taxonomy): domain Eukaryota; kingdom Metazoa; phylum Chordata; class Mammalia; order Artiodactyla; family Bovidae; genus Raphicerus; species Raphicerus campestris. The sequence continues at coordinate 137,581 of SJYW01039129.1, forward strand.
AAACAACAGCAAATGAAACCCAAAGTAAGCAGCAGAAGGAGGCTGGGGAGGAGGAGGAGGGGAAGGAAGGAGGAGAGGTAACAGTGGAAAAAGAATAGAGGAAGAGAGAATCAGCGAAGCCAAAGTAAGTTCTTTGTGTAACCACCATAACTGACAGACATTCAGCCAGATTTATCAGGGGAAAGAAAGAGACCATATGGATTAACAATATTAGGAACAAGCAAGGAGACATCAGCACAGATTCTAAAGTTACTATAAAAATAATAGCAAAATATGACAACCAATCGGACAAAAGCTGAAATGGATAAATTTCTTGAAAACAGCAAGTTACCAAAGGTTACTCAAGAAGAAAGAGACACTGTGATAGGCCTATATCTATTACAGAAATTGCATTTTAATATGTAAAACATTCCCACGAAGAAAACTGCAAGCCCAGATGGCTTCCCTGGTGAATTCTGCCAAAAATCTAAAGAAGTGATAGTACTAATTCTACATACTCGTTCAGAAAATTGAAAAAGAAGAAATGCTTCCCAACTCACTATATAAGGTCGGCATTTCTCTGACGCTTTCTCCAAAATTAGACAAAGACAGCCCAAGAAAAGAAAACTGTAATTTCCACCATGAACACACATGCAAAAGTACTTAACAAAATTTTAGCAAATTGAATCAAATAATATATAAAAAGGAGGACAACTATGATCAAGGGGGCTTTATGCAAGGAATGTAAGGTTGTTATAAACACTCAAAAGTTAATCAAAGTAATTTATATTAATAGACAGATAAAAAATATGATCATCCTAGTAGATGTAGGAAAAAATATGATAAAATTAAACATCTATTCCTGATTTTAAAAAGCTTCCAGAAACCTAGTAATCGAATGGAAATTTAGGGATAAAGAGTGTCTGTTCTCATTACTTCTATTTAGAATTTTACTAGAGGTTCTAGTCAGTTCAATAGGCAAGACAAAGATATAAAAGCATCTCTACTAGAAAAAGAGGAAGTAAAATTGCTTCTGTTCATAGATAATATGATTGTCTATGTCAAAAACTCATTGCAACTTTGTTATAGTAAAAAATGAAAGCAACCTAAATGTAACAAGTGAATGGACAAATTATAAAATATTCATACAATGCAATACCACTTAGCAATAAGAAGGGATAAACTTAAAAAAACACACAAAACTTGTGAGTACTACACATCTCTCCATCTATTGCCATACTTTCTTAGACTTTTTTTTCTTTAAGCAAAACACTTCAAAATGTTGCCTCTATTTGCTGTCTCCATTTCCTCAACATTTATGTTCTTCTTAACACACCATAATGAAGATTTGGTCCACAGTACTTCATAGGAAATTCCTTCTGTCAAGATCATCAGTGTCTTACATCTTGCCCAAACCAATGATCAATTCTTAGGTACCATCTTTCTCAAAATGTCAGAAGCATTTGACATAAATCTCTCTTATTTTGACTTTCAATATATCATCTTCTCCTGCTCTTCTTCCGGTTTCATTGTCTCTCCTAAATCTACATGTTGGACAGTCCCTGGTCTCAGCTCACAGATTTGTTTTTTTCTTTATCTACACTCATTTCCTATGTGATTTTATCATTGCTCTTATCATGGTATAAAATGTTACCTGCTCACTAATGACGTACTAAAGTGTTTTAATAACAGTACAATGAATGGCCAAGAGGCTTACTAACTAGACAAAGTTGGAAACTTCAAGAGGAACAGAGACTATTAAAGGACAAATGTTTAAAAATGTGGTGCAGATGCCAGAGGCTGCCAAAGAGGGGCCCAGACTCTACTTTTCAGTGTATTCGAAACACTGTCTGCACTGCTTTTATGCATCACTGTCCTCAGCTCTGGTGGTAATTTTATGTAAAATGCATCCAATTTCTATAAAACTACTTAGCATTGATTTTGCATCTGAAGAGTTTCAGAGATGTCAACGTTCCAAAAATAAATGGTATCATGATTCTATTAGAGCTTAAGCAAAGTCTCCAGGCTTTGCTGTTCCTTGCCATTATTTTTGGAAATTAAATCTTCCTGTAATTTAAACCAAATGCCTCTGAGCAGGTCACAGTTTGCCCTCATCAGGGTAGGCAATGACTCTTTTCCTTCCCCAAAGCCAAGGTTAAGGTGGGGCCAGTCAGGCTTGTGACTGGGGGTGGCCTTACCAGTATAGTCTCCTTGGGGAACCCTGAGGATCCTTTTTACCTCACACCTGACCCTCACAAGGAGAATGAGAGCCCTAATTCACTNGGCAGTCTTGATTCCAGCTTGTGCTTCTTCCAGCCCAGCGTTTCTCATGATGTATTCTGCATAGAAGTTAAATAAGCAGGGTGACAATATACAGCCTTGATGTACGTCTTTTCTTATTTGGAACCAGTCTGTTGTTACATGTCCAGTTCTAACTGTTGCTTCCTGACCTGCATATAGGTTTCTCAAGAAGTATAAGAAATGGTAAAGAAAATCCTTCAGGCAGAAGGAAAATATCAGATGAAACTTTGAATCTACACACAAAAAAATGAAGGGTTTTTTGCTTCTTATTAAAATATCTGAAAAATATCATTGACTGAAAAGCCAAAAAATAATAATATATTTGATATTTATGGCACATGTAGAAGTAAGCCATATAACAGTAAGTGCACAACGGTAAAGGGAGTAATTGAAATTATTGTGGAAAAGTTATTATACTATAGGTACTGCTTAAAGGAAGACTGTAGTAAACTAAAACTTATACTAGAATCTCCAAATGAAAGTGTGAAAGTGTTAGTCACTCAGGTCCGACTCTTTGCAACTCCATGGACTATAAAATATCTGAAAAATATAATTGACTGAGAAGGCTCCTGAACCCCACCCTCTCTCCCCATTCAAAGACTGTGTAGAATTCTCCAGGCAAGAATACTGACCTTCTCCAGGGGATCTTCCTGACCCAGGGATCAAACCTGGGTCTGCTGCATTGCATACAGATTCTTTACCATCTGAGTCACTAGGGAAGCCCTCAAATAATAATTAATTTTTCTTTTTTTTAATGAGGAGCTACACCTAAGGAAATAAGACGGAAGTACAAAGTACTTAATTATCCAAAACAGAGCAACTGCTGTTGTTTAGGTGCTCAGTCATGTCCAGCTCTTTGAGACCCCCTGGACTGCAGCACACCAGCCTTCCCTGTCCTTCTCTGTCTTCCAGAGAAGGGGCAGAGAACAAAGCTGAGCAGGGAAGGAGCAAAAAAAAAAGTATATAATGTACAGATAAGACAAACAGAAAATAAATATCCACATGGCAACTTTAAACCTGATCATAGTAACAGTCTCTTTAAATGTAAGTGGTCTTAACACCATAATTGAAAAGCAGACAGTTTCAAAATGGATAAAAGAGCATGACTCAACCATATGCTGCCTGTAAGAAGTCACTTGAAATACATAGACACCAACAAATTAAAGGGAAAAGAATGAAAAAAGATATATCATGATAACACTAATCAAAAGAAATCTAGAATGGCCATATTAAAAGAACAAATAGATTTCAGAGCAAAGACTACTAACAGGATAAAGAGGGGCATTTCACAATAATAAAGGAGACAATCCATAAAGAGGATATAACAATTTTAACAACTGTTGTGCCTAACAATATTATTTCAAAATGCATGAAACAAAAAAGGACAAGTAGAGCAATTTACAAGCATAATCTCAATAATTGATAGATCAAATAGAAGCCCCCCAAATATATAGAAGACTCAAAAAACACTATCAATGTGACCTAATTGACTGATAGAGAGCTACACTCAGCAACAACTGAATACACAGTCTTTTCAAGTGCACATGGACATTTACCAACATAGGCAATATTCTAGGCCATAAAACAAGTTCAATAGGCTTTTAAGAATTCAAGTATACAAAATATGTCCTTTGATCAGAGTGAAATTGAATTAGAAATCACACCAGAATGCTAATAATGTTCCATGTATTTGGAATTACACATTCTAAATAACTCATGAGTTAAGGATAAAATCCAAAGAGAAACAGTATTTTAAACTGAATTAAATGTAAAAATATGACGTATCAAAATCTGTGGGATGCAGCTAAAGCAGGGGAATCTATAGTGCTAAATTTTTATTAGAAAAGAATAAAATAAATGACCTCACTTTCTAGGTTAAGAAACTAGGGGAAACAACAGCAAATGAAACCCAAAGTAAGCAGCAGAAGGAGGCTGGGGAGGAGGAGGAGGGGAAGGAAGGAGGAGAGGTAACAGTGGAAAAAGAATAGAGGAAGAGAGAATCAGCGAAGCCAAAGTAAGTTCTTTGTGTAACCACCATAACTGACAGACATTCAGCCAGATTTATCAGGGGAAAGAAAGAGACCATATGGATTAACAATATTAGGAACAAGCAAGGAGACATCAGCACAGATTCTAAAGTTACTATAAAAATAATAGCAAAATATGACAACCAATCGGACAAAAGCTGAAATGGATAAATTTCTTGAAAACAGCAAGTTACCAAAGGTTACTCAAGAAGAAAGAGACACTGTGATAGGCCTATATCTATTACAGAAATTGCATTTTAATATGTAAAACATTCCCACGAAGAAAACTGCAAGCCCAGATGGCTTCCCTGGTGAATTCTGCCAAAAATCTAAAGAAGTGATAGTACTAATTCTACATACTCGTTCAGAAAATTGAAAAAGAAGAAATGCTTCCCAACTCACTATATAAGGTCGGCATTTCTCTGACGCTTTCTCCAAAATTAGACAAAGACAGCCCAAGAAAAGAAAACTGTAATTTCCACCATGAACACACATGCAAAAGTACTTAACAAAATTTTAGCAAATTGAATCAAATAATATATAAAAAGGAGGACAACTATGATCAAGGGGGCTTTATGCAAGGAATGTAAGGTTGTTATAAACACTCAAAAGTTAATCAAAGTAATTTATATTAATAGACAGATAAAAAATATGATCATCCTAGTAGATGTAGGAAAAAATATGATAAAATTAAACATCTATTCCTGATTTTAAAAAGCTTCCAGAAACCTAGTAATCGAATGGAAATTTAGGGATAAAGAGTGTCTGTTCTCATTACTTCTATTTAGAATTTTACTAGAGGTTCTAGTCAGTTCAATAGGCAAGACAAAGATATAAAAGCATCTCTACTAGAAAAAGAGGAAGTAAAATTGCTTCTGTTCATAGATAATATGATTGTCTATGTCAAAAACTCATTGCAACTTTGTTATAGTAAAAAATGAAAGCAACCTAAATGTAACAAGTGAATGGACAAATTATAAAATATTCATACAATGCAATACCACTTAGCAATAAGAAGGGATAAACTTAAAAAAACACACAAAACTTGTGAGTACTACACATCTCTCCATCTATTGCCATACTTTCTTAGACTTTTTTTTCTTTAAGCAAAACACTTCAAAATGTTGCCTCTATTTGCTGTCTCCATTTCCTCAACATTTATGTTCTTCTTAACACACCATAATGAAGATTTGGTCCACAGTACTTCATAGGAAATTCCTTCTGTCAAGATCATCAGTGTCTTACATCTTGCCCAAACCAATGATCAATTCTTAGGTACCATCTTTCTCAAAATGTCAGAAGCATTTGACATAAATCTCTCTTATTTTGACTTTCAATATATCATCTTCTCCTGCTCTTCTTCCGGTTTCATTGTCTCTCCTAAATCTACATGTTGGACAGTCCCTGGTCTCAGCTCACAGATTTGTTTTTTTCTTTATCTACATTCATTTCCTATGTGATTTTATCATTGCTCTTATCATGGTATAAAATGTTACCTGCTCACTAATGACGTACTAAAGTGTTTTAATAACAGTACAATGAATGGCCGAGAGGCTTACTAACTAGACAAAGTTGGAAACTTCAAGAGGAACAGAGACTATTAAAGGACAAATGTTTAAAAATGTGGTGCAGATGCCAGAGGCTGCCAAAGAGGGGCCCAGACTCTACTTTTCAGTGTATTCGAAACACTGTCTGCACTGCTTTTATGCATCACTGTCCTCAGCTCTGGTGGTAATTTTATGTAAAATGCATCCAATTTCTATAAAACTACTTAGCATTGATTTTGCATCTGAAGAGTTTCAGAGATGTCAACGTTCCAAAAATAAATGGTATCATGATTCTATTAGAGCTTAAGCAAAGTCTCCAGGCTTTGCTGTTCCTTGCCATTATTTTTGGAAATTAAATCTTCCTGTAATTTAAACCAAATGCCTCTGAGCAGGTCACAGTTTGCCCTCATCAGGGTAGGCAATGACTCTTTTCCTTCCCCAAAGCCAAGGTTAAGGTGGGGCCAGTCAGGCTTGTGACTGGGGGTGGCCTTACCAGTATAGTCTCCTTGGGGAACCCTGAGGATCCTTTTTACCTCACACCTGACCCTCACAAGGAGAATGAGAGCCCTAATTCACTATGACGGGTTTCAGCTTTTTTTCCCCAGAGCAATCCTTTCAAAAGAGAATTACAGGATCCATGTTTTGAAGTAGATAAAGAAGATTTAATTTTTTAGCCAATGTGAATTCACTTTCCTCTTCAGATATCAATTCCTATTCATGACTCCTTATTTTGGAAAGGGCATTGTTACTTTACAAATCCATCTTTTAAATAACAGCAATAAGCATTGCCTCCAAATTTAAGTTCTGAGAAAACAAACTGGCAAAGCATTTTCTTCTTTTCAGTTGCTTCTCCTACTTCTCCGTGCTTTGACTGACTCAGAACAGTTAAACAAGTCATTGGAAGGGCTGATTTATTTGATAAAGACATCCCCTGAATATGTTTTCTCAGTTCTGTCAATAATCCTATTTCCTTGTTTTATCTTTGCACAAACAATTCTCTCAACATGGATTTCCTCTTTAATACTCAATTATCTTAACTTACTGGTAAATTACCCAGTCAAACCAAAACATCAGTTTCAGTAATCAAAAGGACAGAGGGCTCTTCACGTAGTGTTTATGACTCACGTATCTCTGACTCACAGATGCAGGGACTGTGTTCTGGGCCACCTCAGTAATGTGGCATCACTTGGACAAATACAAGCTGTCACCTGATGCAGCCTAACTGAGTTTCTTACATGTTTCCTTCTCAATTTTATAAATGAGTCATTTAACTTCTTGAATATTCTTTAACATATTTTTAAAAGTTCTATTCTGAATTATGACCATCCTACTCTAGACAAGGAAGCCATAATACATTTTCTATTTCTCCACACAGGTTTTACAACTTAGGAAGTATTTTAATACAGAATTGGGAGATGGCTAAGGCCATGTATTGATTGTTTAATATAAGGAAAAGCAACTTTTATTCTTACTAGGAAAATTGAGTTTAGGAATAGTTGATTTTTTTTTCTGTTTTTAGGCTAACAGTTCTCCTGATGCACAAACTATAAATTTCATTGTTATCTTTGAAAAAATATGACAGAAAAGGGCAGGATACTCTCAAACATCTCTTAATAATTCCTTTAGTGGGATTATCATATCTGCGGGTACTCAAGGCACTTTTCAAATAATTTTTCTTAATTTCAGCACAAAATACAAAGTGCAATTTGTATTCCTACACCAAATACTCTGTTGCAGCTGCTACTAAGTCACTTCAGTCGTGTCCGACTCTGTGCGACCCCAGAGCTCTGCCGTCCCTGGGATTCTCCAGGCAAGAACACTGGTGTGGGTTGCCAATTCCTTCTCCAATGCATGAAAGTGAAAAGTGAAAGTGAAGTTGCTCAGTTGTGTCCAACTCTTAGTGACCCCATGGACTGCAGCCTACCAGGATCTTCTGTCCATGGGATTTTCCAGGTAAGAGGACTGGAGTGGGTTGCCATTGCCTTCTCCCACCAAACACTCTAATACATCACTAATGCAGCTTCAGAAGAAAGTTCAGACTCTTCTGTCAGATAGTCAAGGTCCTAATGGTGTGACTTGAACCTGATCATCTATGCTTGGATTGCTTATCTGTGCTTCAGTAAGCTGAATTACACACTCTCCCAAAGCCATATGACTTGGTTCTGCTTATGTTCTTCCTATTTCCTAGACTATCCTTCCATCTGGAATATGCTTTTTGACATTTTCACAAATTTAGAGCCACGTGTGAGCAAGGGACTAGGTAGGGGATGGAAAGCCCAAGAAATAGGGAGAATTTGGCAGCTCTAACTGTGGGAGTGTCTGCCTAGAGACTGTTAAGCTTCTCTGTGTTGTCAGCCCCATTAAGAAATACTCAGAGTGACTCAAGGGGTCCTATATATAGTGAGAAATGATTGCCCTGGAAAAGCTCTCCTTAGAAGCTGTTTAATGTAATGGATCATGCAGAGGCTCAGAATGAGACAGACAGATGTGGGTCTGGACAGAAGCCTTGCCATTTGCTAACTAAAAGAGAGGCCTTGGATTTAACTCTTCTGAACCTTAGTTTCCTTATGTGTAGAATCATGATAGAAGAAAAAACTAAAGGGTCAAATTGAAAAATACGTGCAAAAATGTAGATGTTTAGTTCTACAGTTCGCTAGCAATGCCAACACAGGACAAATGCAGAACAGAAATGAAAGTATGGTTTTAGACAGCAGACCTGAGATTTTATCATTACCTGCCCCTACTCCCAAAATGTAGTTTCCCAAGATTTGTAGATATCACACAGCAGACCCAATTTTTTTCATGTGATCTTAGAACCTGTCGAATTGTGGAGCAGGAATTCAGCAGAGCTGCAAATCCTTAGATCTGTGAAAGTGTGGTGTCCACCCAGTAACAGAGGCTCTGAGGACAATAAGACAAAGCAGGAGACTGAACAGAATCTTGGAAGATAAACAGCTCAGACAGAGCCAGACTGTAAGGCAGGCGTGGGACTGGCTGCCCCAGAGGCTCGCAGTCTTAGTCTCTACTCTGCTTTGAGGCTAAGAGTGTCCAGGTGACACAGTTTGGGCCAATGAGATGTAGGTGCAAGTCTCTGGGAAAGAGGTTCCTTCCTAAATCTTCAGTTCAGTTCAGCTCAGTTCAGTCGTTCAGTTGTGTCCGACTCTTTGTGACCCCATGGATGGCAGCACGCCAGGCCTCCCTGTCCATCACCATCTCCCAGAGTTCACTCAGACTCACCTCCATCGAGTCCGTGATGCCATCCAGCCATCTCATCCTCGGTTGTCCCCTTCTCCGCCTGCCCCCAATCTCCCCCAGCATCAGAGTCTTTTCCAGTGAGTCAACTCTTTGCATGAGGTGGCCAAAGTACTAGAGTTTCAGCTTTAGCATCATTCCTTCCAAAGAAATCCCAGGGTTGATCTCCTTCAGAATGGACTGGTTGGATCTCCTTACAGTCCAAGGGACTCTCAAGAGTCTTCTCCAAATCTTAGGTCAGACATAAAAAAAACTGCTATTTTTTAAGGTTGAAAATCAGCAATTTCAAATGTTCAACCTAGAGAAGACAAACCTTTCTACCTAGGACAGCTCTTTATCCTTTGCTTTTTACTCTCTTCCTCCTCTTTTTGTCCCCTGAAACGGGGAATTCAATGCACAGACAATAACCAGTCTTATGGCTTTGAGGATAAGGACCAGGATGGCAAGAAAAGAAGATAAAAGGAGTCCAGTGAGTAATGTAAGGTCCTGGATTATCTACTTTTGATGTTCCTTTTCCATGAGACAAAGACAGCCCTCACTGTTCAGCCACTTCTGTATCTGGAAATACCCCTGGTTGATGTCATGGTGCTGAGTCAGAAGGCAGAGAACCAATAGACCTTAACTGGGCTGAAAATCTGACCCCAGAGAACTGGCTTCAAGGAGTTAAGTACCTCTCAAGATGATCAAAAACATCTAGAGCAGAAGCAAACCTTATGCTGTTCCTGGAGGCAACAGAGTATGATTCCTTTTCTGGAAAAGAAAGTGAGGGAAGGTGAGGGAAAGGCCAAGAGGAGAAGGAACACAGTTCCAGGAGAGCTGCACTTTTAAACAGAGTGATCTGGTTAGAAAAGGATATTCTGAGGGAATATTTGGCTGAGGAAACTGGAAGTCAAATGGTCTGAAGGCAAGAACAAGAACATCCCTGATTTATTTTTTTTATTGAAAGACAGTTGCTGTAAACTATTATATGTTACATAAGAACAATATGGTGACTCACAATTTTTAAAGGTCATACTCCATTGATAGTTGTTATAAAATATTGGCTATATCCCCCTTGTTATACAATTTATCCTTGTAGATTATTTTATATCTAGTAGTGTGTATCTTTACTTCCCTACCTCTGTGTTAACTCTTCCCCTTTCCTTCTCCCCAGTAGTTTGTTCTCTATATCTGTGAGTCTGCTTCATTTTTGTTCTATTATACTAGTTTATTGTATTTTTTAGATTCCATATTTAAGTGATCTCATACAGTATTTGTCGGTCTCGTATTTCACTTAGCATAGTTGAATAACAGCAAATAGGCCAGCGGTAGCTGGAGCAAAGTAAGCAAGGAGGAGAGCAGGAGAAGAAGGTAGGGGGCCGTTTTATATAAGGCCTTCATAAAGCATGTGTGAGAAAGACAGGACNCATTAATATTTTTCCCTTTCCCTTCTGGATACAGAACCTTGTCCAAGTAGGAGGGTCTTGAGCTAACCCTAGCCATGAGTCAATAGATGGATATTGATCCAGGTGTCCTGGCTCTCCTGCGACTACTATATAGACTGCTTCCACTATTTTTAAGTTCATAGTGTTCTCTGGGGCCATCCTACTCCCATAGGGGGCCATTCGACCTCACAGAGTATGTGTAGGCGATNGCCTAAAGCCTGCAAGGCTTTATACCTGAGCAATTAGAAAGTCTGAGATGTCATCCATCTTCTGAAATGAGGAAGACAGTGGAAGAAGCCAGTTTTTTGCCTGGGGGTGAAGACCAGATCACATTAAGTTTGAGATGACAGACATCAAAGAAGAGATGTCAACTGGGCAGCTGGATATAAGTGGAGAGATATATATTTCAGGTTCATATGAATATTTCCCAGATTGCTAAATCAAGAGTAGTCTATGAAAGGATGCTCATAGTTTTTTGAAAAGTGAATGATAAATTTGTATGTGCATCTATCTTTTCTCAGTCTCCTGTACACTGGTATTTATCTGATCCAGTCGATATGAGAAGTTTGGGGAGATTTAGGCGAAATAATGTATTCAATATATAAAAGGCATCACAGAAAAAAAGCAAGACAAAGGTAACAGATCCTTAAAGCTCTAAAAATAAAAGGTATGACAGAATAAATGTTCAAAGAACTAATACTTAATAGATACATTATGTACTTATATTTTTCCAGAAATTTTGTTAAGCACTATGCATAAATTAACATATTTAATCTTTGCAGTCAATTGACGGGCCACTATGGTAAAGAACCCACCTCCCAATACAGCAGACCTAAGAGATGAGGGTTTGATCCCTGGGTTGGGACAATCCCCTGGAAGAGGAAATGGCAACCCACTCTAATATCCTTGCTTGGAGAATAGAGGAGCCTGACGGGCTATAGTCAGTAGAGTTGCAAAGAGTCTGACATGACTGAAAGGACTTAGCATGCATAGCATGCACGTTTAAATTAACAGATTTAATCTTTCTAATCAATTGATCAGGTATATAATATTTTAAACTCTTTTTTTTTTCTTATAAAAGAAGATACTGATGTTTGGACAACTTAACAATCTTGCTCAAGGTCAGAGAGCTGGGAAGCAGCAGGACCTGGATTCATACAAAGATTTTTTTTTACTCCTGAATGAATGTTCTTAACCAGACTAACAAACTAAGAAGCCCTTAGGGGCAATGTAAATTCATGCAGTGATTCCTATAGCCAGTGATGACCCATTTACACAGGGGTGTCAAATGGGCATCTTGGACTCCACATGGCCAAAACAGAATCCTTTATTTTCGCAACTAAACCTGTTTCTCCTTTAGTCATTTAGCTTCCCATATCAATTAATGGCATTGTCATCTGCCAGTTGCTTAAGCCAAAGACCCAGGAATTGTCCTTGATCTCTCCCTTTTCCTCATCTGATACATTCAAATCATCAGTAAGGCTCAATGGTTCTATTTTCAGTATTTATCCCATGTTTGTATATTTTATTCA